>JAVJIF010025961.1:0-65556 GCA_038442645.1 Agave tequilana
ATTAATCTTGCCAGTAATTTAGCACATGTACAGTATTTTTAGCATACCATGTTTAGGTTAGTTATCTTGTGTGATCGGCCTGATTGAAGGCAGTCTTTTCTTTCCATTTTGTTCTCCATTTAGTTGTCTTTAAAAGCAGAAATTATACAATGAAAAGCAAGCCAAAAAGTTTTTGCAGCTTCAATTCGTGTGAGTAATCTTGTAGCTTAGCTGTGAATCTCGTCGGCAACGTGCGCGTTGAATCTTCGGCGAGGTTCTAACAAGTGGTATCAGAGCGAGGCTATCGAAGATGTCTGGGAAGAAGGTCAACGACGGCGCCTCCAAGATGGTGTGGTGTACCAGCGGGTGATTCGTGAGGTGAGCGGTGGGAGTAAGTATCCTGTCCTCACCAAGACCAATTACTCAGAGTGGGCACTCCTGATGAAGGTGAAGTTGAAGGCGAGAGCGTTGTGGACCGTCATCGAGGATGGCGCCGATCCGCAAGAGGAGATGATGGCGCTGGACGCCTTGTGCAGCGCGGTGCCACCAGAGATGATTCCGACGATCGCCAAGAAGGAGACGGCAAAGGAGGCCTGGGACACGATCGCGACCTTGAGGGTCGGAGATGATCGAGTGAAGAAGTCAACGGCGCAGCAGCTTCGCCGAAAGTTCGATCTCGCCGTATTCGAGACGGCGAGACAGTCGAGGACTTCGCGCTACGCCTGAACAACATGGCGGCACAACTCGCCACCATGGATGAAGAAGTGGAGGAAGCCAAGGTTGTCGCAAAGATACTCCGAAGCCTGCCACCCCCGTTCAAGCAGATCGCCATTGCGATTATTAGACATTGCTCGATATTTCGACCATGTCTGTCGCCGATCTCACCGGGCGTTTGAAAGAGGCCGAGGAGGCGTTCGAAGAAGCGCCGGCGTCATTACAACATGAGGGAAAGCTGTACCTCACGGAGAGGAGTGGACGCGCGACGGAAGAAGCGCGAGACGGAGAACCACTCCGGCGGCGGTGCAAGCGGTGGCAGAGGCAGAGCAGGACGGCGCGGAGGAGGAAGACGAGGACGCGGGCGCGCACGCGGAGACTCATCACCAGGTGGGCAGTCAAAACCCACTGGGGACGAGTGCCGGCGTTGCGGGAAGATGGGTCACTGCGCTCGCGAATGCCGATCCAGGCCCAAACAGGAGCAAGCCCATACCGTCCAAGATGAGGCAGAAGCCTCGCTCCTACTCGCAAAAATCTCGTCCATTTCCCCGCCGCCGAAATCTGAAGTGCAATCTTCCGATGGAGCCCCGGGCGACCTCACCACTGACTGATGTTCCACTCTCGCAGTCTGTTTCGGTCGGGTTGGGAGCGGAACAGAGGCATGGCGGCTCCGAATCAGAGGCGACGACACACACCCAGATCAAGATCTGGGAGCAGCAAGTGTTCACTCAACTCGGAGAAGAGAAGAATCGGGAGGCGGAGTCCTGGTCCTGGACACTGGCGCGACGAATCACATGTCCGGATCAAGGACCCGCATTCTCGAGGATGGACACGGCGGTACTCGGCACCGTGCGGTTCGGCGATGACTCCGTGGCGCAGATAGAAGGCCGGGGGACCATCACTTTCTCCTGCAAGAACGGCGAGCTCCGATCGTTCCCTGGTGTCTATTTCATCCCTCGACTAACTACGAACATTGTAAGTGTAGGACAGCTCGATGAAAGGGGCTACAAGATTGACATCAAAGACGGAGTGATGCAGATCAGGGAACCCGATGGAAGGCTGCTGGCAATGGTGAAGCGGGCGGCCAACAGACTGTACACTCTCCACGTCAAGATAGCAGAGACAAGATGCTTGGCGGTGCGCAGTCGCGGCGACGAGGTGGCGTGGCGCTGGCACGAGCGTTCGGGCACGTCAACATGGCAGCGCTCGGAAGCTAGCTCGGGAGGAGTTGGTACGCGGCTTGCCTGTTATAGGGCAGGTAGGAGCTGTGCGAGGCGTGCCAGGCCGGCAAGCAGCGGCGAAACCCGTTCCCGGCTCAGGCAGAATTTCGGGCAAAGCAGTGCCTTGAGCTGGTAACACGGTGACCTGTGCGGCCCAATTGCGCCGGCAACACCAAGGGGAAACAAGTACTTCTTGCTCCTGGTGGACGATCTCAGCAGATACATGTGGCTAGCCGTGATTCCTTCAAAGGATCGTGCAGCGGCCGAAATCAAGGAGATCCAAGCTCGAGAGGAAGGCGAGTCCGGGCTCAAGCTGAGGCGCTCCGCACTGATCGGGGCGGTGAATTCACCGCAGCCGAGTTCGCGGAGTACTGCGCAGCCGAAGGAGTCCATCGCCAACACACCGCGCCGTACAGCCCACAACAGAATGGCGTCGTCGAGCGTCGAAACGGCACGGTGATGGCGACGGCGAGAAGCATGCTCAAGGCGAAAGGATTGCCCGGATGGTTCTGGGGCGAGGCGGTAAGCACTGCAGTATATGTGCTCAACAGTGCCCGACGAAGAGCGTGGACAGCATGACGCCGTTTGAGGCGTGGCACGGGAAGAAGCCGGCAGTTCATCACCTCAAGACGTTCGGGTGCATCGTGTACGTCCGCACACGACGCCGCATCTGAAGAAACTCGAAGATCGGGGGCGCAAGATGATCTTCGTCGGCTACGAGCGCGGCTCCAAGGCCTACCGTGCTTACGATCCTGTCACGAAGCGTGTCCATGTGACACGCGACGTGGCGTTCGACAAGCAGGCCCAGTGGGACTGGGGTGCCGGCGGCGACGATGGAGAGCCGAGTGGCGGTGAGTGACGACGTCTCACGATCGAATACGCCACTACGGGCCAGGCGACTCCGACGGCTGTTGATACAGAAGAGGCGCCAGCACACCAGACTCCGGGCGGGCCTGACAACGTAGCAGAGCAACACGATGAGTTTGACGACGAGATCCTGGATGCGGACCATGACTATGACGCACCGCTCCGGTTCCGTAGTATCAACGACATCATCGGGCCGGCCCCACCGCGTGGCTTCGCACAACGCGCCCTGCTGGCAGAGGAGCCGCTTGCAACAAGCTATGACGAGCCTTCTTCGTTCACTGAGGCGGAGCACAGCCCGAGCTGGCGGAAAGCAATGATTGAAGAAATAGAGGCCATCGAAGAAAATGGCACATGGTACCTCACCGATCTTCCGCCTGGGCGCAAGGCGATTGGAGTCAAGTGGGTTTTTTAAGGTAAAGCAGGACGAACACGGGGCGGTGTCCAAGCATAAGGCGCGCCTCGTGGTGAAGGGCTATGCACAGCGGCACGGCATCGACTACGACGAAGTCTTCGCGCCGTTAGCCAGGCTGGACTCGGTGCGCCTCCTCATCGCCCTCGCGGCGCACGAAGGGTAGGAGGTGCACCACATGGACGTCAAGTCAGCGTTCTTGAACGGCAACCTACAGGAGGAGGTCTACGTCCAGCAACCAGCAGGTTTCATCGTCTCCGGCAAGGAACACAAGGTGTTCAGGCTGCGGAAGGCGCTGTACGGGCTACACCAGGCGCCACGTGCCTGGTACACGAAGCTCGACGACACTCTGTTGTCGCTCGGTTTTCAGGGAGCGAGTCGGAGCACGCCGTCTACATCAGGCAGAACAACGACGCGAAACTGGTGGTCGGAGTCTACGTCGATGATCTTGTCATCACTGGAACGGATCGCGACGACCTCAGGGTGTTCAAGAACGAGATTGCGGCGGCATTCAAGATGAGCGACCTCGGCCTACTTCACTACTATCTCGGGATCGAGGTGAAACAGAGCGCAAGCGGCATCTCGCTCAGTCAAGGAGCATACGCCGCGAAGATCTTGGAGAGAAGCGGCATGGCAGGATGCAATCCTTGCCAAACACCCATGGAGGCGCGGCTGAAACTAAGCAAGCAGAGCACGGAGTCACCGGTGGACGCTACAACATACAGGAGTTTCATTGGGAGCTTAAGGTATCTGGTGATACCCGCCCTGATCTTGCGTTCTCAGTCGGATATGTTAGCCGTTTTCTGGAGGAGCCAAGGAGGATCACCTTGCAGCGTTGAAACGGATTCTTTGTTATGTGGCGGGAACAAGCAACTGGGGGCTCTGGTTCGGCAGGAAGAAGGGAAATCAAGCACAGCTAACAGGTTTTCAGCGATGCTGATTTTGCTGGAGACGTTGATGCTAGAAAGAGCACAACTGGAATCATCTTCATGCTGGCGGAAAGCCCAATTTCATGGCAGTCGAAGAAGTAGCGGATTGTGGCGCAATCCAGCTGTGAATCGGAGTACATTGCTGCGGCAAATGCGACCTGCCAGGCGTTGTGGCTCGCTCAAGTGCTGGGAGAAATGCAGGGGTCCAAGCCGAGCGCTCCTCTGCTTAAAGTGGACAACAAGTCAGCCATCGCCCTGATCAAGAACCCGGTTCTCCATGAACAGAGTAGGCACATCGAGGTAAAGTACCATCTGGTCCGAAAATGCGAAGAAAAGGGTCTAATCAAGGTACAGTTCGTCAGGAGTGAAGAACAACTCAGTGATATCCTGACGAAGTCATTGGGCAGGGCAAAATTTCAAGAATTTCGCTCAAAGATCGGCATGATCAATGTGGCTGAGGTGCACGACAAGGCTTAGGAGGAGATTGAAGGAAATAATCCTTGCATGCCACTAATTTAGCAAAACGTGCCACAAAATCCTTGCCACTAATTTAGCAAACGTGCTAAATTAATCTTGCCACTAATTTAGCAAACGTGCTAAATTAATCTTGCCAGTAATTTAGCACATGTACAGTATTTTTAGCATACCATGTTTAGGTTAGTTACCTTGTGTGATCGGCCTGATTGAAGGCAGTCTTTTCTTTCCATTTTGTTCTCCATTTAGTTGTCTTTAAAAGCAGAGAATTATACAATGAAAAGCAAGCCAAAAGTTTTTGCAGCTTCAATTCGTGTGAGTAATCTTGTAGCTTAGCTGTGAATCTCGTCGGCAACGTGCGCGTTGAATCTTCGGCGAGGTTCTAACAGACATAAGCTTATCTTGTGATATTAGATGTTATTTCCATTGCGCAGAAAGAGCCTTGGCAGTGGTTGCTTGTTGGACATTATGTGGTGCAAGTTTTGTTCATGTCAGCACCCCCAGGCTGTGAATATTATGACATCATGTGTTAATTAATTCTGAATTATATATCCCAGATCAAATTTTGAGCCTGAAACAGGTTTTTTGGGCATTTAATGTCCAATAAGTTTTGAGCTTGGTGGTCACGGATGCAGCAGAGGGGGCAGTGGTGGTGGTGGCAATTTTGACCGTGGTAGTGTCAGCAACGGCAGTGAGGGATCAATCCAATCTGAACGACGAATATGCAACCAGACTAGAAATGTATTAAAAGGTGCTATGTTTGAATTGTCCATTTACTTGTTTGGGTCAGTTGCCTGCACAAATAGTAAACTTTTCCATGAGGTAAATACCTTTTACTGCTATTATGTAACATCTATAATCGCCGATATTGACCACTACAAGTTCAATCCCTGGATCTTCCTAGTAAACCCTTCTGCCTATGGTTCTTATCTTTGAACCTCTTTGATTCTCTTTAACGCGCGGATTGCATTCAAATACTGTTATGGCCGTTTATTTTCCAAGATAAACCTGAAGTTTGATAATAAAGATGGGCCATCTCATACTTTGTTAACCCTTAATCAACAATTGTAAGTTCTAATCAATCACAAAGAAATTGCATAGGCCAAAAAGGCTAAACAGATGAACCACAAGATTGCAGCTCACAAGTTACTTGGAGATATTTTAATTAACAATTGGTGTTGTGTAATTATTACAGTTAAATAACCAGACAGAGGATGATGAAGGAATTATTTTGTGGTTTGTATGGTGTAATCTAGTCACATTTTAGTTGGAGCGGTATGTTATGATGATGGGGATGATGGACAAAACTAATATTAATGAATTGTGATATATTGACAAATGAAAGTGAAAACTAGAAGATTCATTAGCAAACCTCTAAAATTTTAACCATCAGAATAGCAAAGGGGGAAAAAATAAAAAAATATGGTCTAATTCATTTTATTAGAAATTCTGTTACTCGAAATCGGGTTCAAACAATCATTTTTACAAATCATAAAGTACATCTATAACACAAGGGCTTCAATTGCATATTTGCTTCAAGGAATGACTGACTTTTTTCTTTCATCTCTTAGACAGAAGCAAGAGACAAGAAGGCAATTTGAAGAAACAAAGAAAGTCAATTCCGAGTCTTTTTCTAGCAGTACCTAAGAAATGCTTGGAGTCTCTTCAATCCAATCTTGGAAGTTTACTGTCTCAGAGTTGAGATGCTACATCATTCATTTTGAAAGTTAAGGCTAGTTGAGATGCTGTACCATTACATTAGTTTACATGTGTTGCTTCTGTTCTCTACAAAACTTTTCTGATCATACATAATATATGTGCTTCAATGATATAGCTCAGTGCCCCTAGTTTTCTTCTTCAAAGAAAGAAAAATATCAGAAAAGAAAAACTTATTTGCAATCTAACATTAATTTTTCTGTAATGGCCTCTGCATAGACAGTAGACTCCAATGTCCTAGTAGTTAATGGATTATAAGTTGAGTATCATATTCTTTAAAATGCGATGCATCCTGGTCGATATGTTGTAATAGACAACTCCATTTCCTCACTTGTTCAGGACATCGTTCATGCAAACCAAGAAAAGATAAATAACTATAACTGCGGAGTCTGACAAATTACTGGAGGATCTAATCAGCCTTCTCTTACAGTGAGGTCTGGAAGTTGGCTTGTTTTAGTGATACCAGCAAGACGTGTTAGTTGAAGTGGTGACAGACTTGACTTGCCGATCATCTTTGTTGTACTTTGTAATTGGAGAAACCAAAGCGAACCCGTGCATGACGTGTGATGCATAAAAGTATTGGATTTTCTGATATAGGCATCAATTAACTTCTAATCAGTGCAAAAGCCATTAACTATTTTCTCTGAAATCAAGTATAAATCCACAACAAGCATTGGATAAAAGAAGATGTGGGATTGATTTGATGTTTAAGATTATGGATAAATGCTTGGTGACAATTAACTTGGTAAACTATGCAATAATATGATTCTTTTTATCCTAATTAGTTGCTTTGTCCACGTCAGAGAGACCAGGCCGATTTCCTTTCAAGATGAGTCAGATCTAAGTGCAAAGACATTATCCTATCTTTTCTATGTAATAAAAATTGTTGTCGGAGATTACAGAAGTAATGCTTGTCAACCCCAATGGTTCTACGACGGGGGAAATGACAATATCTGAATGACAAGAACCACAATTGCCAACAAAATAATGCATACGACTCCTTTCTTATATCCTATTTATATAATGAAGCATGTCCTTTATTGTTAGAATTTGAAGTCTATTCCTGCCAAAATATTTCAACATGCTTATACACACAGTATCCTTTTAGCTAGAATTATCTGCATTTGCACATTTGAATAACAAGATAAGCATTTATGTGAAGTGCTTATCTAAGTTGTTAGGCAGTTTCATTCAGAGAAACTTTTCAAGAATAGCTAATTCAAGGAAGCCAAATTGTAGATGATTCACACCTAATCTTCATGCGATATTTTATACGTTGTTGGTCACAGCTTACTAGTATATCAACACTATAACAGTGAAACGAAGTATGCTGAATTAAATATTTAAACATTTGATTGATGTATTGTGTGGAAGAAAATGAACAAAAATCTTACCTTCTCTCCTAAAACCCTACACCAAGTCCATGGTATGGATTCGTGGAACATGTGCACGTGGACGGGCCTGTTACACATCCCTTTCATGTACAGCGATGCAATGGTACGCGCCATCAAGATATATCTCCAAGTAAAATATCCTTATGTTGAATTTGGATTTGACACAATGCTATAACTTTTTCAGCCGGCTAGTTAACTTATTAGTTTAAAACAGATAAGAACTATGAGAGACTACGAGAAAATGACTGGCTTTGGCGGTTCCTGAAGAAAATATGTGTTTCCCATGGACCAACATGAAGTGTTGCCAAGGGCACAAGGGGCTGATGTATGGGTTGATGAGAGGATAAGAAAAATTATGAGATTTTCAGCAGTATATGCGGCTGTACCTATCATTCGTTATGTGAGATGACGTCTTTACGTTTGAAGAAAAAAGGTATTCAGATGTTGAGGGAACTTTATGTGAATACCAAACACGATTTAAGTCTTAATCTTCAAAATATCAGTATGACTCTATATGATCACACATAATATCTGAAGGAATATCTGAATTCACAGATACTTTGTCCAAGATCCCCACTGGCTGGTGCTTAATTCAAATTTAGGTAAGCTATATGAAGGTTTAAGAAATGTCAGAAAGGACCTTGCGGTTGGAGAATAGAAATATAACATGCGAGTGAGACTAATTGTAAAAGGATGTCAAAATATTGAGCATAAAATTTGTCAGATTGCTTAAAAAAATGAAGAATCACCGTCAATTAACCATGCTAAGCATATGAATTACATTTTAATGTTCAAATTTTCATTAATATCGCATCTTCTCCCTCAATAAAGGGATAGCTAACTTCATCAGTTGTGTTTGTCTGAGTTGCCCACCAACCGGTTTCAAATTTCGGTTCAAGAAACATTAGGCCACATGAATATATATTTGTGAAAGCTCAGAGTAACTTACATGTAGAAGGAAATGGAAATATAATATGATAATTATCCAAACTGTTAAAAAGTTAAATTGGAAGGAATCGATCAAATAACCACATTAATCACATAGTTTGTACACTCTTATGCTCTGTGGAAAATCTGAAGAAGTATATACTTTTCTCGTCATTGTAAATAGAAATGGAAAAGAAATCAAATCTATCAAGACAGATGTAGCACAACAGTGTTAGGAAGTTAACGTACTATTAAACAATGATACCTTAAACACTGGGGAAGAAGAGAAAATCTATCTTTAAAATTTGATTGCAATCAAAAAGTCTGTTACAAATCATTGAACATGGCGTTATAGATTCTCTCATACATTCGAAAACTACTCAAACTCAAAATAAAAGTCCTATGGACTTTACGGCTCCCGAAAGTTCACTCAGATTTTACAGTGTTTTTAAGAACATTTGAACCTGTTTTTTCCATTGGGTCACCAATCCATTTGAACATTTGAAACACTTCGAACATCTAAACATAAACTAGGTTTTTCCATGGTTCCTCCATAGACAATGGAGCTACAATTAGTTATTGACTTCATGATGACTATTATATATCAAAGGTGTTCCAAATGCATATCCCATGTGGGAGTATTCACTTGGGGTATGAAGATATGGTCCATCTTGATGCCTTGGCGAGTTACATTCTGCAGATAATATCACTCTTTGAAGGGAAAATTTTCATGCTATAATGGCTTCTTCAGTATCCTGTACCCTATTGAGTGTTGTGATGAAGGAGGACCATGTTCTTTAGAACGAGATGCATCCTGGCTCGATGTTATAATAGTCCACCCCATTTTCCCCTTGTGTGGGGGCACTTATGTGACTGCAAGTCGAGAAACTTTCTGATGTGAAATAAAAGAGGGGGGTCTGAATATTTTGAGAAAAGATGAGAGATGAAAGAAAACAATGGGTTACCTAAGAGATAAATGAAAAGGTATTTCACTTTTCAGGACCTCATGTTGCTTTATGCCGCAAATTCATCGATCTTAACCTCACGCAGCTTCACACTGCACGCTCAATCTCAACTTCACAGTTAGAATTTCACACCTTGTTGTTTGCGGCACGCCCCTCAAGGGAAAACAACCCAAATAATTTTTCTCAAAGTTTTAATCTATCTTTATTGAAAGCAATAGAGCTTTTAAATAAGCTTAAAAGACTATGACTTCTCTCCACACATCAGATATGGGACTAAAAGACTACGAGGCTAAATAAAATAAAAGAAAATGACATACTAGACTCAAAAGAAAATACAGACTCGAATCAAATTCTCAAATGGAATTGATGGCCCCATCATTCTCGCCATATGGGAAGAACTCGACCCCGTCGAACATGAAGTGGTGGTGGCTCAACATTGAATCTGAATCTGAAATTGCTATTGAGACGCCGGTTCTCAAGTACATATCATGTATTGTTGTTGCAGATTTTAAATCTCAACTCGAAGTGACTCGCGCCTTCAGGCAAGACTCCACAGCTCACGCACACAGGAAGGTCGAATGATTGACCAGTGATCTATGGTTACAAGAAGACCATGACCAAGAGGGAGCAGGAGGAGCAGTCGCATTGGAAGAAGAGGAGGACGAGGTAAGGAGTGCTGGTGGCAGTTGTCTTAGATGGATCAACCTGCGGTTGCTCTCCCCTTCCTGGTTCCTCTCCTTCACTCGACTTCATCTCCTCCGACGGGCCATCTCCTCCTCCTCATGATCTCCTCCAGTGTTCCCTCTCTCTCTTTCTCCCGGATCATTGCCTCAGCTTCTCATACTGAGACCTAACTCACCTACTCTCTGCATCCTCATCGGCTGCTCATCTTCACATCCTCCTGTCTCTGCATCACCAAACCACATCGCCTTCAATCTCCTCAACTGATCCTCTCTTCAACAGCTCGACTGCCCTTCGTCCTCTCTCTCTCTCTCTCTCTCTCTCTCTCTCTCTCTCTCGTGAGCTTACGCAGCCAGGCCACAACAACAAACAGCCATGTCTAGCATCTGTCAATTTACAAAAACTGCAAGAAACATCTCAGTGAATATCTACAATAACAAAAACACAATAACACATTATGAACTCAATAGTACAAGGCCGACAATATCAACAGATACCTAAGAATGGGCTCCTCAGTAAGTAATTTTAATTTTCAGCAATCTAATTATTAACTGGACTATCACGAATTTTATCTCTATAGTTTTATTAATAATTCTTTTTGTCCAAAAATATTGTGACTGTGTGTGATTCTGATGAAAACTTGTGACTTGTTGATCGTGACAATGATATTAGGATTGTTAATTAACTGAGTATTGTGTTGGTTTTCATGAGATTACAATTATCCAGATTACATTTGTAATGATTTATTAAAATCCAGAGTGTAACATTACTGGTTTAAAATTATTTTCCTACCGAAGATCGTTAATTGTCGTGAAACATTGCAAATTTCAAGTTTATCAATGAATTTTATATCACATGATTCTGTGTTTCGTAAGTATGATTAGGAAAAAGTAATGGTGATAAATATTAAATTGCAAAGCAAGTTTCTTGTGAAAAGATTCTTGATGTAAGGTCGGCACAATTTTATTTGAATCATCTATTATTTCTTTATTTGAATCATCTATTATTTCTTTCTTTTCATCTCTTTTGTCAAATAATCTCATTCATTTCTTTTTTCAAAAATTTCCAAAAAAACTATAAAATCTATGTTGTTCAATCTCTTTCCTCTTTCGTTCCAATCCCAACCCCCAATCTCTCAAATCCCATTCACATATCAAATCCTCCCACTTATCTCAATCTCTAACCTCTTTTATCTTCCAACAAATCCTATCTTACCCACAACCTCCTCTCAAATCTCAAAACATAAAAACAATTATTGATCATCTTTTCTCTTTCCTCCTCCTTATCTCCACGCGACTTTATCCTAACTTCCCCACGAACCATCATCCACTAACTCCTCGTCTTCATCTTCTCTAGTCATTATTGTCGTCCACCAGCACCCATATGCCACCACTGTGCCGAGTTCCACCTCCTAAAATACACCTACAGGGGAGGTGAATAGGTGTTTTGTTAATCAAATGCAATTTAAAAACTACTTATGATAAATTATGCAGACGGTCACTCAAAATAAGAATTGAAGCCAAATTTTCCGTAAAGGATTCTAAAACTTCTCCTCTTTGATTCCTCAGATAATGAGTTGAGATGCTCAATTGCCTCCTTGTTGAGATGAGTATAGACTGGTAATAAAAGTGATGGAATGAAAGCAATTATATAATACAAGATGAACAATTACACAAGTATGAAAAATGAAAAATAATAGAGAGCAAGACACAGGCAATCACAAACACAAAGGAATTTATTCCGAGGTTCGAGCCACTGCTCTACGTCTCTGCCTTCACCACTGTGAAGGATTTCACTATCCTCTAAGGGATCTTCTACAAATGGACCTTATACAAAGAAATTACAACTTGGTTTACACAAGACCGGAGTACACAACTCTGAAAACTCAACCCTCTACACAAAAGATAGCACAAAGCCAATTGAGATTACAAAGCACTTGGTGTTCTAACAAGATCACAAACACACTCTCTTACAACTTCCTATAGAGTAGAATATGAAGTGTTTGAAATACACGTAGAAGGGGGTGAATAGGTGTACTAGCTAATCTAGTAAAAATAATGAGGAATCTAAAACTCAATTGCAACACACTATGTGTAATCAAAAGTGAGCCCAAATTCTCCGTGAAGGGCTCTAGAACTACTCCTCGAGATTCCTCTAGATTAAGAGGTGAGGTGCTATATGAAACTCTCTTGATTCAACACAAGTGTGGGCACACACAAATTATATCTAGCATATGAATATGTGCAAAAGAAAGAAATGTAAGATATAAAAGAGATAGAGTTGAAAGATAGAGGATCAAACGCAAACAATAAGATATGTTTCAAGGTTCGAGCCACTGCTCTACGTCCCCGACTTCACACAGAAAGTTTTTCACTTTTCCACACAGGACCTTTCACAAAGGGACCTCTACTGAAAAATTACAACTCTACACTTGGAGTACACTACTCTTCTCTCAAACACAATCACCTCTACACAAAAGGGATAGACACAAGCCAAAGCAAAGAAAAGATTACAATCTTGGTGATCAAATGATCACAAACAACACCTGATGATCACAATAGACCACAAACAATTTTCCTCGCAAAATAAGATCATTTAAATAGGATTAGAGATGATAGCTCAAGTGTGAGAAAAACAAAGTGTTTGGTACCGATTTTTGGTACACATTATATCTATTATCTGTCACTGATATTTTTGGTACCGATTTCTGATCCTTTACTCCCTTTTCTTTGATTTTTTCAACACTTTTAAAACAAATAAAAGAAAAGATTTTAGGCTCAAAAACTTCTTTTAAACTTGTTGAAAAACACTTAAAAAGATGAGAAGAAAAGCTCTCTAAAATCTTGGTGAAAACAGCTCAAGAGAACCCCCATTTATATGCTCTCAAGAGTATATCTGTTGGGGTCCAGAAAAGGACAATTTTGACCTGTCGGTCGACCACCCGCTCGACCGGCCAACGGTCATATTTCTGACCGCTAAGCCACCGGTCGACCGCCCCAGGCACACTCGCCTGCCGGTCAATCGTTCGGTCGATCGAGCCTAAAGGCACTCAGCCTTGTCGGTCGACCGCCTGGTCGACCGGCACTACCCGAGGTTGGATAGTTACAGTCGGTCGATCGCCCAGTCAACCGGCCATATAGGCAAGGCCTCGTACACATCTCGGTCGACCGACCGGTCGACCGACCCGATCGACCGAGCTCTGGTCAGTCGACTGGCCGGTCGACCGTCAGCAGGCTCAGGCTAAGGATTAAAGAGTTTGAAACTTGGTCTTTTTAACACCTATAAAATACTATAAAATCTCATAAATTCCACAAAAAATAAGTTCTCATAATAATTTGAAGAACAAATATGTGTGACCAAAAATTAACACATATTACTAACTATTTGAACTATTTTTGTGATATAGAAATTAAACTTTAACACAAAATTGGTATTTTTCAAAAACAAAACTTTAAAATAAAAATTGATTTCTCTCAACTTGTATAAATACAAAATTAAGATATTTAAACTCTTTTGAAGCATATTATGTATGGATAGAATCCAATACACATGTAAATGATATATCGATGTTTTTGACATTAAATCCAAAATAAGTTTTGTTAATTATAAAACTCTAAACACATGAAATAGAATCATCAAAATAAGTTTTGTTAAATATATGAAGCATATATGTATATAGATGAAGTCCAATATACATTAAACCTTATAAACTTGTTTTTGATTCTATCTGTTCATGAAAACCATATATATGTGTGTGTTTGAAATCTAAAACCGGTTAAACCGAAAACCAAACGTATTGAACTTGTGTGTGTGAACTTGAGCATATCAACACTATTCTATCTTACACAAGATCTAAACACAAAGTAAAACTTAAACAAACTGAAGTCTTCTTGTATAACTCCTTCTCCAAGCCGACTCGATCCAAACACGATTCAAAGAGTTTGACTCCACCCGAGTGCTAGATGCGATCTTGACGCGCGAGCTTTTGAATCTACATGTCTTAACTCCAAAAAAATTTTGTTGAAGCTAAGCACCTACTAAGAGCTTGTTAGTAAATCTGAAACTATATAAACAAAAGATCATTAATATTATAACTACATAAGTTAGTCATCATCAAAATTAGAGTGATGGGCTTTTGGGCCAACAATCTCCCCCTTTTTGATGATGACAAAACTCATGGAGTTATATATGCATGGATTAAAGATAAACTTCATAAAATCTCCCCTTTAACTCATGTACAGCAATAAACAAATAGATATTTAATGAAATGCATAAAGTAAACACAAACATATATGCATAAACAAAGATATAAACATGCATAATATAAACTCTCTAAATTCTTCTCCCTTTTTTGTCAATTCATCAATAAAGGGGTGAAGACAACCAAACAATAAAGATGTATATGCGATATACATTCATGAAAAGAAGAGACGATAAGTTAGCTCCCCCTGCATACATGCATTACATGGAGAAGGGATGACTAGACCCTAACCCACATAAAGCAAAATATACAATGTATAAACGGAGATGTTAAGCTCCCCTACACACGCGTACTACATAACAAAGAGAGGTCAAGCTCCTCAATATGTAAAGTACGCTCATGAATCTATATATAAAGGAGATGTTAAGCTCCCCTTGCATATAAGCAATATGTATCAACAAATTTTGAGAACATTTTTAAAAAAAAATTTTTTTGAAATTCCTTGAAGTCAACAAAATAAATTATGATATCAATGAAATCAAATAGTAGTTGACAAAAATAAATGCTGGAAAATTTTTTTTTGAGATACCAATAGTAGATTTGATACCAAATGTAATTCATTGTGAATTTTTGATACCAATTGAAGGTAAAACATGAAATATATTTTGATATCAACCAAATACCAATGAAATTAATGCATAAGCTTGTAAAGATACCAATTAATATTTAAGATAAAATCGAGCTTAGCATAAATATAATTTGTGCTTTAAAAAAAATGTGTAAAGACATAGTAAAATAAGCACAATCAAATCATATATGTGTATGTATGAAAATAAAAATACCAATTAAAATTTGAAGCATATATATATATATAAGAAACACATATGATTATGCGAAAATAAAATTCCATGAAGATCATGTGTATAACTCATACCTACCACCCTTTCATGCACAAGTTTAAAAAAAAGTATTCAATAAGGGTAAATAAGGCATAGTCACCCATCCATCCGCCCTTTGGTTGGTAGAATTTTTCAAAAATAAGAGTTTAAAAATAATTTAACATGATTGAAAATTCTACCAATTTAAGAATCAAGAAACTAGTTAAAAATAGTTTTTAAAAAACTAGTTAAAGATCCTTAAAAAATGAAACCAAATCATATATATGTCATGAAACATTGCTAAGTACACAAAAATTGTCACAAGATCTATAAAGCTCATGAAAATAAAGTCATGAGTAAACAAAAGAAATGTGAGTGCATAAAAATTATGTAAATAGCATATCCATAAAAATAATTAGAAGGTTCAAAATAAACATGAAATTCTTTTATCAAAATATGAAATTTATTAAAACTAAAATTTCCATCAAAACTAAAAAAGCATCAAGGTATATGTATGTTTTGTTAAAATTAAAGGTATACATACATATCCAAATATAGATTAGTCCACAAAAGTATATTGCATGAAGGCAAGTGACTCTCGGATATACATGTATATCTATTAGTTCTAAACAAAATAACATATACATGAAGTTAAACATATACAAAAATAGGGAAAATAAGTGTAAATGAAAGAATCATCAAAATTAAGTTATACATATACATGTAATGAGTACAAATGAGTAATGAAGCACAAGCATATAATAATCAAGTTTAGCTCACTACTTATGCAAGTATAAACACAAGTTTTAAAAAAAACTTCATCTAAACAAGTAGTTACCATATGAAGTACAAAACAAACATGATCATTAGGTCAAATACATGTGTTTTAGAACTAGTATATATATAGTAATTAGATAATAGTGAGAACACAAAATATGAATCTATATGAATATGGGTGTATCTCAAAGGCTATTTATGTATATCACATATCTAAAACATTACATTTAATATAATGAACATTGAAACCCAAGACATGCTAAAAATATTTATATGAAAGTATGTAAACAAAAATAGAAGTTAGAGATAGTTACCAAAACCAATGAACCAATCTTTAGGTATTCAAACCATGGTGGTCCTACCAAACATCCCTTAAAAGTGATGCATCCAAAGATATGATCTTTAAGCTCGCATCGCATCCACCATCAAGGCACCAATACCCTCACATCAAGTGAGAGCCCACACCTACATCAAATACAATAGGGGTGAATTTTGGTACCCACACTTTTTTCGGTCCATGGAGGTTAGCACCTTTCTTAACCCTAACAAACTTGTTTGCAAAATTTGAATTATGTACTCTATCATAACAAAACTTTGCAAGGTGGCCCGTACGTCCACAATGTGTACAAGTATACACATGAGTATACATGGTATCATATGTGTGATCATGATGAGCATGTGTATGTCGTGTTTTGTGTGCATGAATATATGGAGTATGTTTCTTTAGAAACATAGATTCTAATCGTGAGTGATTCATGGCACATTGGCTCAAAGTGGAGCCCAAACAATCTACACTCTTCTTTAAAATATAAATATCATCTTCAATAATTAAAGAAGATGTGGAGTAAGCAATATGTTTATCAATAGAAGAGGAGGCAATAGAAACATGACAAATATGAGCATCAAAATCATTTTTCAAAGATGTATTTTTCTTTGAAATAAATTCCAATTCTTTTAAAATCAAAGCAATTTTATTTTTCAAAGATTTGTTCTCTTTTAAAACAAAATCAAGTTTTGAAGACAAAATCTTATATTCTTCAAAACATCATCATAATCATTTTTATTCTTTAAAATTTTATTTTCTTTTAAAGCAAGGTCAAGTTGAGTTTTCAAGGAGTCTCTTTCACTTGAAATCTCAATCCTCTCTTGTAAAATTATGTTTAGCTTTAAAAATAAATTTTCATTTTCTTCTTTTAATTTAAAACTCTTGTGTTTCAAAGCTTTGTACTTTAAAAGCAAGTTTTCACAAAACATAGATAGTTCTTCATTTAATGTATGTGCATCCATGTTATCATCAAAAGAAAGACTAGCATTATTATCTAGTTGAGTGTCTGAAATTACCTCAAGGGAGTCATTCCCTTAGACCATGAAGCGAGCTTGATCGGACTCTTCTCCATTAGATTCTTTCTCCACATTGTTTATCGTTTGTAGTTCAGAAGAGGTCAATATAAGAAACCATAGAAAATTGATTTTTGCTAAGTGTGTGCCTAAGTGCCACTAAGGCTTCTGCATTGGCCTCTATATGCTTGTCATTATCAAGATAAGATTTTTTAGTAGTGGTAAGATAAACATGCAATCCTAGAGATTTAAGGTATGCACTCATCTTAAACTTTCACATATTGATGGTATGTGATGGTTGTAACATCATACATGGGAGGAGTCATGAAATCCATATGTGCGTGTAAATAAGTATAGTGATTAGCTATAATGAGAATCTTTAACTCAAGATTGTTAAACTCAAATCAAGAGCACCAAGCTCTGATACCAATTGAAATACATTTAGAGGGGGGTGAATAGGCGTACTAACTAATCTAGTGAAAATAATGCAGAATTTAAAACCAATTACAACACACTGTGTGTAACCAAGAAAGAGCCTAAATTTCCCGTGAAAGGCTCTGGAACTACTCCTCGAGATTCTTCTAGATTAAGAGGTGAGGTGCTATATGAAGCTCTCTTGGTTCAACATAAGTCTGGGCACACACAAACTATATCTAGTATATGAATATGTGCAAAAGAAAGCAATGCAAGATATAAGAGAGATAGAGATAAGAGATAGAGGATCAAACGTAAACAATAAGATATGTTTCGAGGTTTGAACCAGTGCTCTACGTGTCCGCCTTCACACAGAAGGATTTCTACTATGTCCACACAGGACCTTTCACAAGGGACCTTCACTGAGGAATTACAACTCTACACTTGGAGTACACTACTCATCTCTCAGACACAATCACCTCTACATAAGAGGGATAGGCACAAAGACAAAGCAAATAAAAGATTATAATCTTGGTGAGCCAATGATTACAAACAACATTTAGTGATCACAATCGAACACAAACAATTTTCCTCAAAAAAACTAAGATCCTATAGATATGATTAGAGATGATAGCTTAAGTGTGAGAAAAACAAAGTGTTTAGCAAAGAGAATAACAAAGAAAAATACTTAGAAAAAATACTAAATAGATTTGTAAAGAAAGATCAAAACTAATTTCCCAAAGACTCCCTTTTCTTTGATTTTTCCAACACTTTTAAAACAAATAAAAGATAAAGATTTTAGGCTCAAAAACTTCTTTTAAACTTGCTGCAAAACACTTGAAAAGATGAAAAGAAAAGCTCTCTAAAATCTTAGTGAAAACAGCTCAAGAGAACCCCTATTTATAGGCTCTGAAGAATATATCCGTTGGGGTCCAGAAAAAGACAATTTTAACTTGTCAGTCGACCCCCGGTCGACCGGCCAACGGTCATATTTCTGATCGTTGAGCCACAAACTCGACTGCCCGGTTGACCGAGCCTAAAGACACTCAGCCTTACCAGTCGACCTCCCGGTCGACCAGCACTACCTGAGAGTTGGGTAGTTACAGTGGGTCGACCGCCCGATCGACCGGCCTTATAGGTAAGGCCTTGTGCATGTCCTTGTGCATATCGATCGACCGACCGGTCGACCGAGCTCTGGTTCGGTTGACCGGCCGGTCGACCGCCAACAGGCTCAGGCTAGGGATTAAAGGGTTTGAAACTTGGTCTTTTTAACACCAATAAAATCCCATAAAATCTCATAAATTCCACAAAAATAAGTTCTTATAATAATTTGAAGAACAAATATGTTCGACCAAAAATCACCACATATTACAAACTATTTGAACTATTTTTGTGATATAGAAAATAAGCGTTAACATAAAATCGGTATTTTATAAAAATCAAATTTTGAAATGGAAAACCGATTTCTCTCAACTTGTATAAATACAAAAACAAGATATTTAAACTCTTTTGAAGCATATTGTGTATGGATAGAATCCAATACACATGTAAATGATATATCTATATTTTTGACATTAAATCCAAAATAAGTTTTGTTAATTACAAAACTCTAAACACATGAAATAGAATCATCAAAATAAGTTTTTCTAAATATATGAAGTATAGATGTATATAGATGAAATTCAACATACATTAAACCATGTAAATTTGTTTTGATTCTATCTATTCATGAAAATCATATATATGTGTACTTGAATCCAAAACCGGTTAAACTGAAAATCAAAAGTATTGAGCTTGTGTATGAACTTGAACATATCAATACTAGTCTATCATACACAAGATCTAAACACAAAGTAAAACTTAAACAAACTAAAGTCTTCTTGTAAAACTCCTTCTCCAAGCCGACTCGATCCAAACACGATTCAAAGAGCTTGACTCCATCTGAGTGCTAGATGCGATCTTGACGCACGAGCTCTTGAATCTATATGTGTTAGCTCCAAAACTCCTTTGTTGAAGCTAAGCACCTACTAAGTCTTGATAGTAAATCTAAAACTATATAACACAAGATCATTAGTATTAAAACTACATGAGTTAATCATCATCAAAACTAGAGTGTGGGCCTTTGGGCTAATAGTGTTGCTCAAGAAGTTAAGTGAGAGATGAAATTTAGTTAGAAAGAATAGAAAAGTTTTAAAACCAACTGAAAATAGCTTTGGAAAAAAAGTACTTGGAGATTGAAAGCTAGAAAAACTTTTCTCTTTTGAAACAAACTTGAAAACTTATAAATTTGTGTGTTTTTCTTGTCTAAAATCAAAACCCATGACCCATATTTATAGGCAATGATTAAATATCATTTATAAATCATATCAGGTTATTTGGGGTGTGTTTAGACACTTGAAAACCAAAAATGCACGTTAGAATCCACTAAAAACAAAACAGATTCAAAAACTAGCCGTTATGGCCATCCGGCAGCCTGTCGGTCGACCGGCCGGTCGACCGACAGGTTATCCAGAAAAGAGACGTTGGCTCCAGTCGACCGTGCAGTCGACCGCTCGACAGTTCAAAATGAAAACTTAAACTGTCGGTCGATCAGGTTGGTCGACCGACCGTAATCGAGAGTTAGGGTCTCTCAGTCAATCGGTCGACTGATCGGTTGACTGATCGGTCGACCGCAAGGGTTAGCGGTCGATCGGTCGATCGACCGACGATGTACACAAACGTGCACGCCCCTTGGCCAAAGGCTCGATCGACTGGGTGGTTGACCGTTTTGGCCTAAAATGGTCACCGGTCGACCGTTTGGTCGACCGTTCTAGCCTGAAATAGTTTTCTGTATGGATTTTGAATTTCAAACAATTTTTAAAATCTTTTATATTGGTTTAAAGGTAATGTAGCAATGTATAGGTGATGAAATACATGTTCTAAACTTGTTATAAAATTTTGAAAAAATTATGAGACATGTATCAAAGCCAAACATGCAAACTATCAATACTACCAAAACTTAGATTTTTTGAAATCGTGTATTTTTGTGTGTGTAACTTCTTGAGTATTACTACTATATTCTATACTTTAACAAATTAATATCTTATATGGCTCAAGATGACTACAAGATCTTCAACCGGACTTTTTCATTAGCGACGTTGAGTGCTTTGAGTTTTGATCTCGTATTTGAGTCTTCTTGAGTCTCTAGCACCTTCATTTAGAGGAAGAGAACTCCTTGAATTCTTAAAACCCTGAGATAAACTTAAACACTTGAACTTGATTAGTACAAATAATCACAAATGTTTTGTTATCATCAAAACCATAAAATCGGTGATTGTAACCTTGGGCCAACACTTCCTTCCCCGACTGTAAAACAAGCACGACCTCAGGACGATCTCTCCCTCGACAGCAGCACGCCAAGATCCCATCTTGCTTGTGTGTTCTGCCTGAGTATTGCGTCAGAATCCTTGCACATGTGCTCCGCCTCCCTTCCTCACTGTTTGCACAAGCGCCTCCTCACACTGTCATCCACTTCCAGTCCATTGATGCACCAACATCTTCTCCCTCACCCCGCTGACAGCTTCGTATCTCTTTCGCGTCGTCCGCGATAGCCAACAAGCCAGCAAAACTTGCTTCCTTGCCTGCACCAGTCTAAGTCCGCCTGCATACAACAACCATCAAATCTCAAATTCAGATCAGACCAGTTCAGTTAAAGAATGCAAGCAGAGTTTCAAAAGATCCACAAGTCATTCATCACGAGATCAACCACAACAACAGAAACCTAAGAATGAAGCTTTTCGATAGGTAATTTCTTTCTTTTAACCATTAGATTATTATTGTGTTCCATCACAAGTTTATCTCTATAATCTTATCATTAGTTCTCTCTTATCTAAAATAATTGGTGAGCGTGTGATTCTGAATATCTCTTAGTCTGATAATCTAATATGCAAGTTGGACTATTTCTAATTAATTAAGCATTGCACGTAATTTAGAATTATCTAAATAATAATTGCAACTTTGTTAAAATCCATCTAGCAATATTGTTAGTTTTAATTTGATTCCTACCAAGATCGTAATTATAGTGAAATATTGTAAAATTTAAAATTATCGCTGATGTCACATTTCATCTGCTTCATGTTTCACATCACTTTTAGTTCACAGATGGATATAACAGTTTTTTTCATCTCTGTGAATCAGCATCAAGTGAAGGATATGACCCTTGATAGTAAAAAATTTTCTTCTGATTAAATCTACAAACATAATGGAGTCTCTGATTCATCAAGAGAAATCAAGTTAACTGGTGAGCAGCAGTCATTACTCGAAAAATGTAACCTTTTGTTTGGAGGCAACAACATGAACTCATCCAGTGCTCCAAACGAGAGTGCTCGCTTGATTGAATCAAGAATTGATGCTACCAGATGTGATGGTTGTCCCTGCCCAGCAGCAGTACACTCATCATCATCAACGGTAATGTTATTGAATTCACAAGAATTTTGCGCCCACCGAAGCAATCCAACACGATAATCACCAGATCAGTGAAACAGCATCGAGTTAATCACAAACCAATATAGCACGAATACAAATACAAAAAGAGAAAGCAAGAATAAATAATTTTAAGAGGTTCGACAATTTGCCAACGTTCTCGAGGCAGAAGGGAGAAGATTATTCAATCAACAGAGTTACAAAAGTTATAAAGTGATCCAAAGATCCAATTGATCAAGATTGATCCAAATAGAGAAACTGTGCAATTTGCTGTAGAAATCTCTCAAACAAATTAACCCTAGAACTCTCAATATAAATCACCAGTCTTGGTTACAAATAAGGGTAAAACAACCTTCAATATATAACTAGAGAATCCACAAAGAAAAGAAAACCTAAAACTCTGAAAATGGATCAGAATCCAAATCAGAAACCAATCTGGAAACTGCAGCTGTCGACAGCTCCAAGAGGCATGTCGACTGACTGAGATAACCTAACTCTCTATTGGTCCTCTTGTTGACTGAGCTTCATCTGTGATTGCAATACAAATGCTTGTCGACAGCTGCATTCTAGTTGTCAATAGGCTTATAAACTCTAAGTCTTCTGTTGGCGTATCCATGTATCAGCTATCGACTGCCATCTAGTGCCTGTCGACAGTTGTTTGCTTCTTTCTTTTTTCCATTGTGTGCCTCATGCACTTTGAACTCCAAATCTCTCTGGGCTATCCAATTTAGTTTGAAAACTTCAATTTTCATCTTCTCCCTCACAATTCTCCACCTCGGTGAAGATTTCTCAAATTTGAGTCTAACTCCATGAATAACCAATTTTAGCTCAGTAAACAAATTGCATCATTACTGCTGCCTACGTACCCCCTACCTAAGGGATTAAATCACACATAATTCATCCAAACAAGCTCTGAAAGTGCAACCATCAACTGAAACCAAATCTTGCAGCAATGAAGCCAACTGGCTGAGTCGTATGAATCTCCTTATCACGATCGTCATATAGAACAATGATTTTCAACTTGAGCTGATCCTCACCAACTTGAGATTTATGCTTTTCACCCATTTTTGTGGATTTATCATGGTTCATGTAGCTGCAAACAACACAACTTTGTCTTCAACCTGTTTAGTATCCAAACCGGCTACATGATCTCCACCCAGTGTCACATTCGATGAAATCTTAACTGATACTGAACCAGCTGGAGATGGTGGAGTAGCATCAACCTCCACTCGTTATGATACATATTTGGTCTTCATCCTCTCCACCTGCTGAGAGACGATAGACTTCAACAGTGAAGCCTCGTCAAACATGAGATATCTGAAAAACACCTAGAGGGGGGGTGAATAGGTGTAAGTGCTAATCTAAGAAACTAAATGCAAACTAAGTGCGCTAAATGCGGAAGCTAATGCAAATGTTGCACAAACTTGATACAATACAACAAGTGTAGCCGAATTCCCCTTGCGAGGCTCTGGACTAACTCCTCTTGATTCCCCTTGAAATGGGTTGAGGTGCTATGTGAAGCTCTTGTTGGATGAGTATAAGTTAGGCACACACACACAAGCAATCCAAGCAATATAAAATACACACAATCAAGCCAAGCATATAAGAATGAATAGTAATATGAATAAATGCAAGGCAATATGAAATATGCACAACACAAGCAAATATGATATGATATGAATATGATGCTTTGTACAAATATAAGAGAGAGAGTTAGAGAGACAATGGATCAAAACGCAAACACCAAGATTTGTTTCGAGGTTCGAGCACCTTGCTCTACATCCCCGCCTACACCACCGTGTAGGATTTCCCAATCCACTATAAGGAGTACCTAACTCCTTTCTCAACTTACAAAGCCACCGAGGCTACAACAACCACAATCCACAACACCTCTACCGAAGAGGCTCACAACCAACACTATCACCTCACACTTGAGGGATACAACTCAATCACCCGATCACCTCTACCGAAGAGGGATTCACAAATAAAAGGGTGTTTACAACAAAGAGGTTTACAACAAACAACCTCAAACTCTTCTCTTTCTTTTTCTCTTATCTTTTTCCACAAAAACAAGATCCTAATAGTTTAGGATAGAAGATAGCTCAAGTGTGGAAAATTAGGTGTTTGGAAAACTAGCAACAAAGAAAATCACTTGGGAAAATCCTTCCAAAAGATATAGAATGAAAAACCAAGACCATCTCCCAAAATATTCTTTTCTTTGATTTTTCCAAAAACCTAAAACAATAAAGATTGAAGAATTAAAGCCCCAAACACTTTTGAAAACTTGTTTTAAAACCTCTAGAAACCAGAAATTTTTCTCCTTAAAAAACTTGGCCAAAATCCCCAAAGAGATGGAGTTTATATAGGCCAAACAGAAAACTAGCCGTTAGAGCTGAGCTGGCAGCTCTGACAGGCGTCGGTCGACCGGCCCCGGTCGACCGCCAACGGTCATAAAAGTGACCGTTGGGCACTAGCGGTCGACCGGCCCGGTCGACCGAAACATCCTGAGAGTTGAACTCTCAACTCGGTCGACCGGTCCGGTCGACCGACTACAATGTGTAGCCAGCGTGCACGTCTGTGCACATCGGTCGACCGACCCGGTCGACCGGCCACATGGTGCGGTCGACCGGTCCGGTCGACCGAACTGGCCTGGCAGGCACAGTGCAGATCTGCACAGATACGGGATTTGAAAATAGGTCTTTTCACTCAATAAAAATCCCATAAATTCACAGTAAATCTAAAAAATAGTTTCAATCACAATAAAAACTGTTTTTTCTAAAAACATGTCTTTCTAAAACTTATTTTATCATTTTACTTTGATAACCAAACTTGTGATAAAAATTTCAAGACATATATCAATCATATCAATTCATTTTGTGTCTTGCCAATTTTATCATAAACAAAACCTGTATTTTGTCAAACTTGATTTTCCAAAACATGAATAGGGATATCAAAATAAGTTTGTTTACCAAGTTAAAGCATGTATGTATAAATAGAAAACATCTACTATACATATACCATATGTAAACTTGTTTTGATCAACTATTCATAAAAACCAAATATCAAATCATAAAACGTGTGTGTTTTGTGTTCACTTGAGCATATCAACTAAACTAAGCTTTACAAATGGATCTAAAACACAAACTCTAAACTAGATACCTAAGTCTTCTTGTCGATCTTCCATCTTCAAGTAGACTCGGTCCTAACTCCGTGATTCTCCAAATGCAAAGGTATGATCTTTAAGCTTTGGCACCGGAATCACCATGATAAGCTTCTAATCATCTTGTTGAAGCTAATCACCAACTAATATCCTGTTAATGATCTGAAACTTAGAAACACAAGAATATTAGTAAACATAACTACATGAGTGTTGATCATCATCAAAACTAGAGTGGAAGGCCATTGGGCCAACAATCTCCCCCTTTTTGATGATGACAAAACTCATGGAGTTATATATGCATGGATTAAAGATAAGCTTCAAGGAAGCTCCCCCTTAACTCATGCATAGGGATAAACAATAAATATATGCAATGAATATTAAACATGAAACATGCGTATGCATAAACAATAAATGGTTCTAGATATCAAATGGAATATTCAAAACAAAATAAGCTCTAGATACCAATTACAAAGCAAACTCTATATATCAATTAAACTTAATATTCTTGAGATTAAAACATAATGTATGATCTTTAAGCTTTGGCACCGGAATCACCATGATAAGCTTCTAATCATCTTGTTGAAGCTAATCACCAACTAATATCCTGTTAATGATCTGAAACTTAGAAACACAAGAATATTAGTAAACATAACTACATGAGTGTTGATCATCATCAAAACTAGAGTGGAAGGCCATTGGGCCAACAATCTCCCCCTTTTTGATGATGACAAAACTCATGGAGTTATATATGCATGGATTAAAGATAAGCTTCAAGGAAGCTCCCCCTTAACTCATGCATAGGGATAAACAATAAATATATGCAATGAATATTAAACATGAAACATGCGTATGCATAAACAATAAATGGTTCTAGATATCAAATGGAATATTCAAAACAAAATAAGCTCTAGATACCAATTACAAAGCAAACTCTATATATCAATTAAACTTAATATTCTTGAGATTAAAACATAATATATGCATATAAAACAAAAACATGTACCAATCATGCATAGAAGTAATTTGAGTTTTATGTATGCATGTTAAACTCTCAAATAATTCTCCCCCTTTTTGTCAATCATCAATAAAGGGGTAAACAATCAAAACTATAGATAAAATGAGGGGTAAAATCTTTCTTCCCCTTTATGTCAAACAAAACAATAAAAGACAATGTTCTCCCCCTTTTTGTCTAAAACAAAAAACAAAATCAATAAGGGGTGACTACAAACATGATATCAATTAAAAATATGTCAATGAAGCATCTTGATACCAATAAACAAGAATCAATATATGTTATATGCTATATACATTCATGAAGAGGAAGACGCTAAGTTAGCTTCCCTACACATATGCATTACATGAAGAAGGGATGACAAGCCCCAATTCACATAACACATATGATGTAATGCATAAGAGGAGATGTAAAGCTCCCCCTACACACGTATATCATATAAAGAAGAGTTGTCAAGCTCCTCAATTTATAATATACTCAACATGAATCTATATGTAAGAGAGATGTTAAGCTCTCCTTGCATATAGGAAATACAAATCAAAACTTTGAATATATTCTTTTAAACAACATATGAGATGCCAATTGTAATTAAACATAAATCTTGAATTCCTAAAACATGAATCTCGATACTAAATGTATTCAAAACAAATTTTGAATTTCTTAAATAAGATACCAATTGTGAATATTTTACCAATTGAAAAGATTTTTGATACCAATTGTAAGAATTGTTCATTTTTAAAACATATAAACAAATTTGATACCAACTTTTAATCATAAAGTTTGGGAGTACAAATACCAATTGAAATACAAAATCAAATTTTCTCCCCCTTTATGAAATACAAACTAAAGTCATGCATAGTCTTGATAACAATTTAAAAGTAATCAATTTAAACAAAATTGAAACTCAAGCACTAGCATAAACACAAACATATATATGTATGAAAGATAGATACCAATAGAAATTGATATACTTGGAATTTAAAGCATACATACATACAAAACATATATGAGTATACAAGAAGATCAAAATGATACCAATTGAAAGAGTTCAATAATACCAATTGACATAACAATAAGTTCAAGTGTATACATCATATTATCTACCACCCAATCATAATTCAAGTTTTAAAGATTTTCAATTTAGGGCATACATGAACATGATCTCCCATCCTACCGCCCTTGGATGGTAGGGGTTTTCAAAAATAGATTTGAAAATATAGCTTAGTTTGAAAATCACTACCAAATTTGAAGAACATCGCAACTAGATAAATGGAAAACTTGTTAACTAGTACGAAATCCTTCAAGTAAGGAATAAAACAAAATTGTTTTTCATAAACATGGAATCCACATCATATCAAACACTCAAGTTCAATTAGGCATAAATAAGACTCAATTATTCCTTAAAACACGAAATCATCAAAACTATCTAATCTTCAAGGCATATGTATGTCTAATACAAACTATAGTATACATACATATCCAAAACATAACGAGTCCACAAAATATATGCATTAAGGCACGTGGCTCAAAAAGGATACTCATGTATAGTCAATAGTTTGGATAAGATGGACATATACATGAAGTTAAATATTGACACAATAAACATGACAATCATGAAAACATGAAAAGCATGAAAAGTATGAAAATTTAGCTTTTCATTAAAACAATTTGATACCAATTCTTTTCAAGGTATATGTATGATTTGTCAACACAAGAAGTATACATACATATCCCTTAAACACACTTTGAGTCCATAATAGATATTTGCATGAAAGGCAAATGACTCAAGGGGTATACATGTATATCTTCAAGTTTGGCAATACAAACATATACATGAAGTGAAAAACTCATAAAACAAATCCAAAATGGGAATACAAGTTTAAAATGTATGAATCATCAAAACTAGACTATACTAGCACATCTAATGGGTTCAAATAAGCATTCAATTCAAACATATATGGATTTATTTGTGGCCCACTATATGTACAAGTATAAATCCTAGTCTTAATGAAAACTAACATCTAAACAAGTAATCTTAACATGAAGCATCAAAAACAAGATAAAAATCATCATGATAAAACTAAAACATGATTATTATGTAAATTCACATGTATTAGATTCATGATGTACATTATAGTTTAAACAAAAAGTGAGAACACTAAGTATGGGTTCATATAAGCAAGTGTGTCTCAAAAACTATACATGTATGTCAAGGATCTAATAAACATGGCATGTACATACTAATCCATAGACAATGAAAACATGCTATAAAACAAATGAATATGAAAGCATGTAAATAAATAATACGGAGTTAGGAATCGTTACCAAAACCTAGAAGGCAACTCTCCTTGTCTCCAAAACTTGGTGGTCCTCTCCACCATCTCTTCCCTTGAAAGTGATGCATCCATATGATTTCCTTTAGGTACGGAACGCATCCACTCCAAGGTGTCATCACTCTCACGTCATGTGAGAGCCCACACCTACATCAAAAACTTTAGGGGTGGTGGTCTTTGGTACCCATCTCTTATTGGGTCCATGGGGGTTAGTCTCATTTCTAACCCAAACAAAATTCTTTGCTAAATTAGGAGTATGTAATCTATCATAACAAAATTTAGCAAGGTGGCCCCTACGTCCACAATGTGTACAAGTGTACACATGAGCATACATGTGAGAAGTGTGTCCGTGAGGAGCATGTGTATGCCGTGTAGGGTGTGCATGAATAGAAGGAACTTGTTTCTTTCGAAACAAAAATTCCAAGCGTGTATGGCCCACTACACATTGGCTCAAAGTGGAGCCCAAACAATCAACACTCTTCTTAAGCATGGATATATCATTGTTAATCAAAGAAAAAGTGTGGCATGCAATAGGTGTTCTAGGTGAAACTACCCTAGCATGGCAAACATGTGCATCCATATTATTTTTCAAAACAATATTTTTCTTTAAACAAATTTCTAATTCTTTTGAAATAAATTCAATTTCATTTTTCAAAGAATGGTTACTTTTTAAAACAAAATCAAGTTTTGAAGTTAAAGAATCATTTTTCTTCAAAACATCTTCACAATCATTTTTATTTTTCAAAATTTTATTTTCATTTAAAGCAAGATTAAGTTGAGATTTTAATGAGTCCCTTTCATTAGCAATCTCATCCTTCTCTTGCAAAACATTGTCAAGTCTAGAATGCAAACATTTATTTTCTTTTTCAATTTCTAGACTTTTCTTTTTCAAAACTTTATACTTTTCTATTAACTTTTCACACACAATAGATAGTTCTTCATTTAAGGCATGGGGATCAACGTAATCATTTAAAGAACTAGCACAATCATTACTATCTAGTTGAGTTTCCGATTGTACCTCAAGGGAGTCATTCCCTTGGACCATATAGCATTGTTGTGGCTCGGATTCTCCGCTAGATTCCTCTTCTTGGATTGGCAATTGAAGCTTGGAGGTGGTGGTTGTTGTCAATTTGTTCCACACTACAAAAGCGGAATCAAAGTTAGAAACACGTAAAAGATATTCTTTAGTTAATGTGCTTCTAATGGCCTCTAGGGCTTGTGCATTGGCCCCTATATGATTGCAATCACCAAGATAACATCTCTTGGTGGCCGCAAGGAAAACATGCAAACCTAGGGTCTTTAGGTACATGGACATCCTATACTTCCAAACATCAATGTTGGAAGGGTCAAAGCTAGGAGGGGTCATGAAGTCCATGGTAAACTATGAATGTGCAAACAAACAGATGCAAATGAGATTAGCAAGCAAAAGGATCACTCCTAGGATGTTAAGCCTAAGTATCAGGAGCACTAGCTCTGATACCAATTGAAAAACACCTAGAGGGGGGGTGAATAGGTGTAAGTGCTAATCTAAGAAACTAAATGCAAACTAAGTGCGCTAAATGCGGAAGCTAATGCAAATGTTGCACAAACTTGATACAATACAACAAGTGTAGCCGAATTCCCCTTGCGAGGCTCTGGACTAACTCCTCTTGATTCCCCTTGAAATGGGTTGAGGTGCTATGTGAAGCTCTTGTTGGATGAGTATAAGTTAGGCACACACACACAAGCAATCCAAGCAATATAAAATACACACAATCAAGCCAAGCATATAAGAATGAATAGTAATATGAATAAATGCAAGGCAATATGAAATATGCACAACACAAGCAAATATGATATGATATGAATATGATGCTTTGCACAAATATAAGAGAGAGAGTTAGAGAGACAATGGATCAAAACGCAAACACCAAGATTTGTTTCGAGGTTCGAGCACCTTGCTCTACATCCCCGCCTACACCACCGTGTAGGATTTCCCAATCCACTATAAGGAGTACCTAACTCCTTTCTCAACTTACAAAGCCACCGAGGCTACAACAACCACAATCCACAACACCTCTACCGAAGAGGCTCACAACCAACACTATCACCTCACACTTGAGGGATACAACTCAATCACCCGATCACCTCTACCGAAGAGGGATTCACAAATAAAAGGGTGTTTACAACAAAGAGGTTTACAACAAACAACCTCAAACTCTTCTCTTTCTTTTTCTCTTATCTTTTTCCACAAAAACAAGATCCTAATAGTTTAGGATAGAAGATAGCTCAAGTGTGGAAAATTAGGTGTTTGGAAAACTAGCAACAAAGAAAATCACTTGGGAAAATCCTTCCAAAAGATATAGAATGAAAAACCAAGACCAATCTCCCAAAATATTCTTTTCTTTGATTTTTTCAAAAACCTAAAACAATAAAGATTGAAGAATTAAAGCCCCAAACACTTTTGAAAACTTGTTTTAAAACCTCTAGAAACCAGAAATTTTTCTCCTTAAAAAACTTGGCCAAAATCCCCAAAGAGATGGAGTTTATATAGGCCAAACAGAAAACTAGCCGTTAGAGCTGAGCTGGCAGCTCTGACAGGCGTCGGTCGACCGGCCCGGTCGACCGCCAACGGTCATAAAAGTGACCGTTGGGCACTAGCGGTCGACCGGCCCGGTCGACCGAAACATCCTGAGAGTTGAACTCTCAACTCGGTCGACCGGTCCGGTCGACCGACTACAATGTGTAGCCAGCGTGCACGTCTGTGCACATCGGTCGACCGACCCGGTCGACCGGCCACATGGTGCGGTCGACCGGTCCGGTCGACCGAACTGGCCTGGCAGGCACAGTGCAGATCTGCACAGATACGGGATTTGAAAATAGGTCTTTTCACTCAATAAAAATCCCATAAATTCACAGTAAATCTAAAAAATAGTTTTAATCACAATAAAAACTGTTTTTTCTAAAAACATGTCTTTCTAAAACTTGTTTTATCATTTTACTTTGATAACCAAACTTGTGATAAAAATTTCAAGACATATATCAATCATATCAATTCATTTTTGTGTCTTGCCAATTTTATCATAAACAAAACCTGTATTTTGTCAAACTTGATTTTTCCAAAACATGAATAGGGATATCAAAATAAGTTTGTTTACCAAGTTAAAGCATGTATGTATAAATAGAAAACATCTACTATACATATACCATATGTAAACTTGTTTTGATCAACTATTCATAAAAACCAAATATCAAATCATAAAACGTGTGTGTTTTGTGTTCACTTGAGCATATCAACTAAACTAAGCTTTACAAATGGATCTAAAACACAAACTCTAAACTAGATACCTAAGTCTTCTTGTCGATCTTCCATCTTCAAGTAGACTCGGTCCTAACTCCGTGATTCTCCAAATGCAAAGGTATGATCTTTAAGCTTTGGCACCGGAATCACCATGATAAGCTTCTAATCATCTTGTTGAAGCTAATCACCAACTAATATCCTGTTAATGATCTGAAACTTAGAAACACAAGAATATTAGTGAACATAACTACATGAGTGTTGATCATCATCAAAACTAGAGTGGAAGGCCATTGGGCCAACAATATCTGCTCAACATAATCTTCTTATTTTTGAAGTCACATAGCTTGTAACCTTTCAAATTCTTTTTGACACCCAAAAATACAAACCTTTTTGCTCGCAGATTCAACTTATCATCTTTGACTCGAAAGTAGGCCGGACATCCAAATATCCACTACAAGCTATAGTCTTGAGCAGCTCCACTTGACTAAATATTCAATGGAGTTTTACCTCCTGTCGCAGTCGACAACAACTTATTCATGAGATCTCTAGCATACACTAAAGCCTCAGCCCAAAATGATTTGTCTAAGAATGCATTACACAACAAATATCAAATCTTCTCCAGCAAAGCATGATTCAACTCTTTAGCCACCCCAATTTGTTTTCGAACTGTGAAGTAAATACAATACCATTGTTCTGGCGAAATTGCAGGAATTGATCCCTCTTGTACTCCCCAACAGTATCAAATTGGAGCACTTTGATTTTCCTACCAGTCTATTTCTCCATTAACCTCTTCCATTGCACGAACAAATCTAGGATGTCAAACCTTTGTCTTACAGGGTATAACTAACAATGCCTAGATAAATCATCAATAAAAGAGAAGTACCAATGGCCTCCAAGCGATGCAGTCTTGGTAGGACCCCAAATATCAATATGAATACAATCAAGAATACCTCCTACGTGATGAATTGCAGTGTCAAACTTCACCTTTATCTTCTTATTCAGAACACAACGTTCACTAAATTTCAAATTGCAGATAGTTGCACCTTCTAATAATCTTTGCTTCACTAAAGCTTGCAAAGAATCAATGCCAATATGTCCGAGCCTCATCTGTCATAATCTGGTAGAATCGCCATCCAAATATTTTAAAGTTGCCAAATTTTTTGTAACTGCATTGTTTTTCAGATAGTATAAGTTATTATGTTGAATGCCCTTCAAATAACCAATGAGCCACCAGATATTTTGAGAACGCCTTCTTCAAGAGTCCCTCTCAGACCATGCACCTCCAAAGATCCAAGTGAGATAAAGTTCTTCTTTCATTGTGGAACGTATCTCACCTCCTGCAACTTTCTCACCATTCCATCGAACATCTTCATACGAACTGCACATATCCCCTTAATATAGCATGTGTGTCCATCTTCAAATAATACCAAGTCTCCATCTAGTTTTTCAAACCACTTTCACTTGGGATAAATATAATAGGTAGCACTCATATCCAAAATCTACTCAGACACCTCTGAGTAGCAAACTGAAGGAGCAATAGAGAAAGAAAATACTGAAGAGTCAGAATCAGTTCCATCATCCGCCTATGCAATGTTTGCCTCTGATTTCGGTCCCTTCTTCTTCTTGAGCCTTCAATCAACTTTCAATGCCCTTTTTTCTTGCAGAAAGCATATTGGTTCTTTCCCAATTCGTGATTACTGGTCTTAGACTTACCAACATCTCCCTTTCTTTTTTGATGATTGGAACTAATTCCTCTTACAGTCAATGTCTTTATTGTTATGCTATTGGAAGAAGACTCCTTGTCGTTCCTCTGCACCTCGTGATTTACAAGAGCAGCTGATACATCTTTGTAGCTAAGTGAAGACTTACCATTGATCAAGATTAGAACGAATATCTCATACTTTTCATCTGAAAGAGAGCTCAATAGAATCAACGCCTTATCTTCATCCTTAATCATCTCATTCACATTAGCTAAGCCTGCAAAAAACTTCGTGTAGTTGTTCATGTGTTCACCAATGAGATTTCATTCTTCAATTGAAACGATAAAGCCTCCTCTTCATATGCAAGCGATTTTTAATACTCTTTATCAAATACTTCCTCTCTCAATGATCTCCCAAATCTTCATTGCAGAAGTCTGTGTCATCATATGATACTTAATGTCTTCTGTCAAATAAGACCAAATGACGTCATACGTCATCTGGTTCATCTTGTCCCAACCCTTCTCTGAAGTCTCCGCTAGTTTCTCTTGCAAAAGCAGCGTGTCTTCCAAATTCTGTCCATTCAGCGCATCCATTACCTCGTATCTTCACATATTGAAGTTGTTCATGCCATCAACCTTCACCATATTGATCTTCAACTTCACGGTCTTCACCTTGGACTAATTAACTTCAGCCATCTCCTTTAGAAAACAGCAAATATAATACAAAAAACCAATGACAAATTATATCTAAACTAGATAAAGATCAAAACTTTACTTCCAAGTGAAACTCTAGACGAGTTTTCGAACGATCTACTCTATCTAAAATGATCCCAACGAACAGAACCAACAATGTTCTGAGATCGACACACGATCCATGAATAGTTCAACACCGCTCTGAGATCGACACACGATCTTTGTCGAACAAACCATGATGCTCTTGAAATTGACACATGATCCCTTGCCGAACTTAGGATGCTTTGATACTACTTATTGTGCCCTCCAGAGGAATCCAACATGTCAATCACCAATATCAATGAAACAACACCAAGTTAATCACAAACCAATATAACATGAACACAGATACAAAGAGAGAAAATGATAACAAATAATTTAACGAGGTTTGGCAACTTGCTTATGTCATGGGGGCAGAAGGGGAAGATTTTATTCAATCAAAAAAGTTGCAAGAGTTACAAAGTGATCTAAAGATCCAATTGATCAAGATTGATTCAAATAGAGAAACTATGCAATTTGTCGTAAAACCCTCTCAAATAAACTAACCCTAAAACTCTCAATACAAATCACCAATACTTTGTTACAAATAAGAGTACAGCTATTACGATTATGACGTGAATACGTCGCGAAGATTGATTAATGTCGGATTTGGCAGTTTCCTTTTCTTGATTTGTTTTGAGTCTGAGTTGGATTCAAGTTTTCTTTATTCCGATTGAAGGTGTTTTGAGTCCGAGTTGGATTCAAGTTTTCTTTATTCTGATTGAAAAAGTTTGCTTAGAACTAGGAGAGTTCTATGGTCTATAAATAACCCCTTAGAGGTGGTCTTCAATGTATTCCAGGAGAATCCTATGAATTTATAATTTTTAAGGGTGTAATTCATCTGTGTGAGAATTTGTGAGAGAAGCTTAGCCATAAGGGTTCGCTGTTCTTAGCGGCCATCAAGGGCTTGTAACTTTTTAGCATGAGGTGTAAGTAATTTTTATTGTACTCTCTTAAAGTTTTAATAAAGTTTCTTCTCCTTCTCCTATGGATGTACACACGTTCTGTTTGATCAGTGAAACCTGTTATATTATATGTTGGCTTTCTATCTACTTTAAAATATCTTCTTCTTCTCTTCTTGAAGTTGACTTAGTAGATCCTGTGGTTCGTATTCGCTGCGCTCCCCAGTTAATCTGGTCGTGGGGGCATCCTCTCCTAAAATCACAACAATTGGTATCAAAGAAAGGTCAACGTGAAGATGTCTGCGATCAAGTTCAATATGTAAAAGTTTGATGGTGTCATCAACTTTAGCAAGTGACAGATTAGAATGAACGCCATCCTTACCCAGAGGGGTTGAAGAAAGCACTACTCGGGAGGGAGAAAAAGCCTCAAGACATGAAGGAAGAAACTTGGTAGGAGTTGGATGAGAAAAACCTTAACAGTTATTTAGCTTTGCTTGGCAGACGAAGTGTTGGATGAGTTTTCTATGAAGAAAATTGTGTCCTCACTGTGAGAGCGACTTCAGGATCACTATCTGAAGAAGTCGTTGGTGCATTAGTTAATTCCGAAGCAGCGTCTCTTTCTTCTCTGCATGCATGAAGGTACACCTATCTGAAATCACCTAGAGGGGGGGTGAATAGGTGATGGCTATACTAATGGACAAATATTGCGGATTTAAAAACTATTTAAATAATAAGCACAATTAAAAGAACTTGTTAGTAAATAGGCAATTAATAAAACAAGTAAAAGAGAGAGATAGAGTTTAGAGAAAAGAGGACAATCGCAAACACAAAGATTTTTCCGAGGTTCGAGCCACGCTCTACGTCCCCGCCTTCAACACACGAAGAATTTCCACTATTGGTGATCCCACCGGATCGTCAATACAAGGACACACTTGTCCTATCTCTCGCGGTGCCGCAACACCAACTTGGAGCACACTAGCTCGCTTGAGGCCGATGCCTTTACAACTTCTCACAATGAAGAAAAGATGATCACACTTGATCAAAAAGCTCACTTGCACAATCCTATAACCAAGATGAGGAGATGATACTTTGGGATTGTGTAGTGCACAAAGACTAGAGAGAAGTAGAGGATTGCTTCAAGAAAAGGGTTGGAAATTTTGGCTCAATTGAAAATCTTTTGTTAAAGGCTAAGCTTTTGAAAACTTTGATTTTTGCTTGTAAATCTTGTGTTTTTGGTTGAAGAAACCTCCCACTATTTATAGGGGATGAAAAATGACTTACAAAGGTCAAGAGAGTCGTTGGGGAGAAACCCAACACAAAACTGGTCAGAAAAATATAGCTGTTGGAGTCTGTCAGAACTTTCTGACTGAAGACGGTCGACCGTCAACGGTCGGATTCCCGACCGTTGAGAAGCCGGTCGACCGAGGTCTCAACCAGAGAGTGAAACTCTCTGTCGGTCGACCGGTTCGGTGGACCGGGGAAAAACAGAGAGCAGGTAATTGCTCCCGGTTGACCAGCTCGGTCGACCGAAATCCGGACATGCACAGTGTGCATGTCGGTCGACCGATCGGGTCGACCAGACTAGGCCAAAAACTGTTTTTCCCAAGCTATTTTAAAGAAGGAAATTTTTGGTTAAGTTCTTTGGATTTGGGAATATACAAAATGAAGTTCTAGATTTATAAATACCAGAGTGTGATCATAGATCAACACTAAAAATGTTTGAACTTAATTTTGATAGAAATCCTTTTTCTATATGAAAATCGGTTTTCCCAAAAACTCGTTTTTCTAAATATGATGTTTCCAAACTTGTTTTTCCAAAAACTAGGTTAGAAATTTTGAATAAAAAATTTGTTTGAAGGCATGAAGCAATATCAAAAGTGTGTGTGTGACAATCCCAAAGTAATCTACCTCTATCATCTAGGTTTTGACAAAATGAACTAAAATTCTAACTAAAAATGAAAAATACAAATCTTGAAATGTCTTCAATCTTGTTTGATCCTGGAGCGCTTCTACTGTGCTGGGCTCGGGGATCTAAATCTTTGCGGCGTCCAAAAGTGTGAGTCTTGTGTTGGAGCCGTCAAACCAACTATGATTTTTACTTGAAACTTATTTAAACCAACTTGTTAAAAACATAACTAAATATGGTTTGTTATCATCAAAATGTCGGGCTAATGGCCTTTGGGCCAACAATCTCCCCCTTTTTGATGATGACAAAACATATAGAGTTATCACAGATATTTTAGGTGGAGACTTCAAGTGAAGCTCCCCCTTAACTCATGCATATAAAAAATGATCATGATAAGAGATACATATGCATAATCTAGGCATATAGGATAAAGAAATGATACACATGCCAACCATCCATGCATACCAAAAATACAGAATTTATAGGTGTATGCATACATGGTTACTCCATCCATCCAATACCACCAACCTCCAAAATAAGTGAGTGAGGAAATAAAAACATCAAACATAATGAGCACAACCAATCACAGCACATATGCCACAAATAAAACATAACTGTTATAGATAAACACATGTTCATACATGACATAAAACATAATACATGTCCACACTACATGTCCAAAACAAAATACATAAAAGATTCAAAATACATAAAAGATCAACTACAATCCCAAAATATAATATAAAACAAAATAGCCCATAAGTCTCTCCCCCTTTTTGACATCATCAAAAGAGGGGGTCACTCCTCATCCTCATCAGAATCATCCTCATCAGAAGCGTCCTCATCATCCTCATCATTCTCATCATCCTCATCCGAATCCTGGGCAGCAGCAGGCTGAGGTGGAGAGGAAGAAGTCCTGGCTGGAAATGGAGGGCCGACGGTAGGAAGAGGCCGAGCATGAGGAGATGGGACTGGAGCAGCCCACTCACGCCTGATTGGTATCCAATATTGCATATTTTACATCATAATTCCCATGCATATTACAAATAAATATGTGATTTTTACTCCTCTTCTCTACATATTTGCAGGTACACACTTAATGGAGAGATATCCAAATAATCACTTAATTAACACTAATTAAGTGATTAATCAAGATTAAAGATAAAGCCAAATTCAAATCCAGATCCAGAGAAATCCGCGCAACAAACGAAGATTCTAGATATACCACGTGGCTAACAACCTTGTAACTAATCTCCACCAGAAAGTTGTTAGCCAACGGCCACAAAAGTGCCGCGACTTGCGGCGGATCCACCGCAAAATCCGGGCCGTTGGATCTCAGATTTTGCGCCAACAAACTAGGCTCTCGAAGGTTCTCATCCATGCTATAAATACTCCATGAAGACCTGCGTACAAAAACTGAATGGAGAAGAGAGGAGATTAGTTTAGTTGTTGTAATTTTCATGTATTTTTCTCTTTAGGTTTTGTTCTTTAGATCCCTCTTCTTCTTCCCTAGAATTCAATGTAAATGAGAGTGATTGTGAGGGAGAGAGCTTGTGTAATCAAGGGTGACACTTGAAGCAACAAGGATTGATCCATCCTCCTTCCTCTACTTGAAGCTTGGTTCTAGTTTTCTTGCATTCTTACTTGCTTTATTTCACTTCTTGCTTTAATTACTTGCAATTTACTTCCATGCTTTGTTTTACCTTTCTTATGGCTTGTTCTAGCTAATTCTTTCTCCATGTACTAGTTTACCACTAGATTTGCCATCTTAACTAACTCAAGTGTGATTGCTCTACTTCATCTTGCAAGTGTATGATTTTCTCTTCTCCGATGGTTAAACCACCGTCTTCCAAGTGAGAAAGCAATTAGGTCAACACGCTAGACGAACCCTACGCCAATGGAGTGACAACATTAGGCACGCATTCGCTATCAAGAAGTCTAGTAAGTCTTGGCAAGCTAGCAAGGTAAGCTAGTCATGGTGTTCTTTCATTCAAGCTTCTTTAAGTTTTCTTTCCTTTTCTTGTGAACACCACATCCACTTCTTGATTTCTTTTCCACTTCCACCATGAACATATCCATCCTTCCTTTTAGTTTCTTTTGCATTTGATTCACTAAGTTTATAAGCAAGAGAAGAATACTCGTTTGTTCACTTCACTACCACACGTAAAGCTTCCATCGCGAGCTCTCCCTGAGATCCGACTCGGTATAGCCCTATGCTATAGCGGAGACAAGAAAGGGTACATCAAATACATCTTTATACACATAATAAGTACACCCCCTCTTCGTCTAATCAAATTTTTGGCGCCGTTGCCGGGGATGACAATTCTCTAATACGGCGCATACGTATTCTTTCTTAATCAAAATGGCGCCGTTGCCGGGGAGAGCGACGTTCTTTTGGTTTAAAGTGAAGTACTAAACGATTCTTCTTCTCTGTTTGCAGGTTACAGGAGAAGAAAACAGGAAAATATTCATTGCAGTAACATACAAGTGGACCTGGGCCTCTGCTCAAGAAAGCAGAGCCCAGGATCCCTCCAAAGTGCCGCGGATCCACAAGATTTGCCGTGGAAACGCGGCACAGAGGAGTTCACTCCTAATAAAATTTCTGCAGGGGCTTCAGATCTGCAAAACACATCTGCTGCTATACTTGAAATCCTGTATTTTTCACCATATACCTGCTAAATTAAAAAACAGTAAAAAGTTGGTTGAATTGTTAAAAATTGTTTAGACACTTGCATTTTAGGCACGTGTCTCTTCAATTCTTTATTTTTACTGTTGAAGAGTGCTGGAGGCAAGGTACGTGTTTGCATTGCATTTAGACTAGGACAAACTCCTTGCTTGATTTTCATGCTTTGAGTGTATCCTAGCTATATTTCTTGTACACTTGCACAATTCAAATTTAAGGGCATAACCCGTAAATAAGATAAGGTGGGGAGGTCATTACCCTTTCCTTAGCCTGAAAACCACAACCCAAGCACTCACTAACCCAAGCCTAATTTAATAAAAAAGTAGACGTTGGCCCTAGGGACATCTCGGACTCATCTAGGAGATTATCCTAAGGGGAAAAGTGTTAGAATTTAACTCTTGCAAAATCGGTGTCTAGGAAAGGGGTTGAGGGCCGAAAGCCCGAAGGTTGCTGGTTACTTAATTAAGGAACGTCTCCGGACGGAAAACCTCCCACCAACCTTACCCTTCCCTGGCTGATTAGCTTGTAGTTAGAGTCTACACTAAACCTCCCGTTGACAGTCTATCAGTTAGGAGTCGTCTAGGTCTAAGTCTACCCTAACTTAGGTTAGAATTTTTTTTCTTTTGTTTGATTGTTTGTTTGTTTGTTTTTGTTTGTGATTGTGTGATATGGCATTCAACAATTCTTTCAATAATAATCCATATGTCACACACACTCCATATTCGGATAATTCCAACCCGGTGTTTTATAATATGCACCAACCACATACACCGGGTTGGCCTTATCCGAATCAATACGACCCATACACCCCATCTAATGATTATAATGTCCAAAATAATTTCAACTCTTCATCGAGTCATTGGGGATTCCAGTCCCCGAGTTTAATTATCAACCTCCTTGTCCACCATTTCCACCAAGTCCACAATATTCACAACATTCATTTCCCGAGTCCACGTCATACACTCCTTTTTCTGAGCCTCCATTTGAAGACAAATCTGACTTATTAAGGAGTTTAGAAGCTAATTTACAGAGAGCTAAGCAAACACTTCCAGAACCATTTCCCTCTCCAGTTCCACAGTATTTTCAAAAGTCTTACTCAGTTCCACCATTTCCTAATGAACAACCATTTGTCATGGAAACGAGTAAAGATTTCTTGTGTGAGTCCACTCTTCCATCACCACACATTTTTGACTCACACTATTCACAAACTTTCCAAAGTCAAGATTCCTATACTCCCATTCTAGAACAATCATTTGAAGATACATCAATTCTAGAAAAGAGTATAGACATCTTGCAAGAGTCTATGTTACAATATCAAAAATCACATGCCAAGTCTATCAATAGTGTGAAAGAACAATTGGATAACCTTCTTAGGAAAGAGGAAACTCTATCCTATCAACATTTGACTAATCCAGTTATACCACACTCCATTGATATGACTCAAGACTCTTGTCATCTTGGAAATCCAGATTCAATTTCAGCACATTCACCTGAACTTGTCCAAACTTCAGATCCAATTGATACATTGGCAAGTTTTTCATTTCCTAAACTTGAACTTGTCCAAAATTCAAATCCCGTTGACATTTTGGCAAGTTTCTCATTTCCTAAAAATGAACTTGTCCACACTTCTGATCCAATTGACAATTTGGCAAGTTTTCCTTTTTCTGAAATTGAACTGGAACATGATTTTGATCCTGAACTTCCACTTGATGATTCCATATTACTTCCTGATTCAATCATGACTTCCATATCCTTACCTGATTTCAATCCATTTCCCGAGTCAGTATTGGATCCATTTCCTATCCATTGTGAAATTGAATCACCAATCTTTTATGATCACATAGAACTTGGCCAATTCCATACTTCTGAAAATCCCATTGATAAATTGGCAAGTTCTCCACATTTTATTGAATTACATGAGGAATGTGATCTTGAACCCCAACTTTGTGATTCAATCCTTCTTCCTGATTCCATAATGACTCCGGTATCTTTACCTCACTTTAATTCTTTCCCGGAATCAACCTTGGATCCTTTCACAATTCACAATGAAGTTGAATCAACCATCTTTGAGGATCAGGTCGAACTTGCCCAATTCTACACTTTTGAAGATTCTATTGACATTTTGGCAAGTTCTCCATCTTGTGGAATTGAACTCAATGAGAAATGTGACCTTGATTTTCTCGATCTCTTTACTTCTGAAACTGATTGTACAATTCTATCAGAAGATTTTGACTTAAGTTTTGAAGAATTGTATGGCGATGAGCTTGAATTCCTTAATATTGGAAGTAAAGAGATATCACCCATATTAGGTCACATCCCATTGTTGGACAATGATTGTGGACTTGAGTTTTCATTTCTTGACTTGGATCCAATTTTTGAACTCACTTCGACTCCTGCACCATCACTTGACTTAATTCACTTCTCTGAGTCGGTGTTAGTTCCTGTTCATTCCGAGTCCAAGTCGACCATTCTATCATTTCATAATCCATTCTGGGACAAGGTAGTTGATAAATTTGACTCTGAAATTATTAGGAAAATCTTAAAATTAGATGGGGGCATGTACATAATAATCTTAAATGCACACATCATTTTTGTGGGTCATATTATTGAAATTTTTGGTGGGTTCCTGAAAACCCAAAGAAAAGATGATTGGGCCATGTTTCGTGGACCAATTCGACCACCACCGGAACCACCACCTTGAGGTAATTTTTGTTCCTTCCCTTTCCATTTTGTTTCATGCATACATATATCATGATGCATTGAGGACAATGCATGAAATAAGTGTGGGGGAGGGTTTACTAACATAGAGTTTTTAGAATTTCTTTCTTTTACACTTCTCTTTAGAAATAAAAAAAAAAAATATATAAAAAATAAAAACTTTTTGAAATAAGAGACAAAGTTTTGTTCTATTTTTAAGAAAATTAAGATGTATCTTAGAAATTAAGAAAGCCTTAATTATGACATCTTAAACATAGTTGAAGTAATAGATCTTGTTTGAAATTATAGACTAAGTAAGTAAAATTGGTGAGATATTTTTATCTTGAATTTTTACCTTAGATAAATATGCACTTTACACTTACACATTTCTTGGGATGGAGACAAAGACCAAAAATGCCATATAAATAAAAAAAAAAAGAAAAAAAAATATATATATATAAATAAGAGATCACTTATTAAGCTGGATAACTATGCCTCAAGAAGCATGATTATTCACGCCTAACGGTGATAATAAATAATCCCCTTTAGTTTCGTGGCCTTTTCTACTCGAGACCTTAAACCCGAGGGATGTTTTCTCATCTGGTGCCCTAAGACCGTCTGGTTTGGGAGTCATCGGTTAAAGGCTCGTTACAAGGGTAGACTAGAAAGCCTAAACTAAGGGAAGAAAAAAGCATAAAAAAAAGTATATATAAATAAATAAATGGCTTTATGGTTGGAGTTGAAATCCCAGAAATTTTCACAGAGCACGGTGTGCATATTATCTAGGTTTTATGAAAGATAAAATATTCAATCCAATTTTGAATTCTTACCTTAATTAAAAACAAGATCTTGCATGGATACTAAGTTTAAGGAAGAATAATTATAGGTGGACTTATGACCTAGGATCACTTATATTTTTGCAAAAATAGTTCGTAAACTAGTCTCTTATTCAAAATGCGTTTTCAAAATACTAACATTTGTCTTCTTTCTTTATGGATTTTGTGGGTGTAATCCGCTGAAAACCCTCAGGAGACAACACTCCTCCTCTAGGGTAACCTAGAGGTTTAACGGCTTGTTGCACACGCTCAGTGCAATCGCGTCACCTGCGAAAGTGGTGTAATAAACTGGTAGTATAGATTTTTCTTTTCTTTTTCTTTGTTTTGCTCGGGACGAGCAAAAGAATAAGTGTGGGGGTGTGATTGGTATCCAATATTGCATATTTTACATCATAATTCCCATGCATATTACAAATAAATATGTGATTTTTACTCCTCTTCTCTACATATTTGCAGGTACACACTTAATGGAGAGATATCCAAATAATCACTTAATTAACACTAATTAAGTGATTAATCAAGATTAAAGATAAAGCCAAATTCAAATCCAGATCCAGAGAAATCCGCGCAACAAACGAAGATTCTAGATATACCACGTGGCTAACAACCTTGTAACTAATCTCCACCAGAAAGTTGTTAGCCAACGGCCACAAAAGTGCCGCGACTTGCGGCGGATCCACCGCAAAATCCGGGCCGTTGGATCTCAGATTTTGCGCCAACAAACTAGGCTCTCGAAGGTTCTCATCCATGCTATAAATACTCCATGAAGACCTGCGTACAAAAACTGAATGGAGAAGAGAGGAGATTAGTTTAGTTGTTGTAATTTTCATGTATTTTTCTCTTTAGGTTTTGTTCTTTAGATCCCTCTTCTTCTTCCCTAGAATTCAATGTAAAAGAGAGTGATTGTGAGGGAGAGAGCTTGTGTAATCAAGGGTGACACTTGAAGCAACAAGGATTGATCCATCCTCCTTCCTCTACTTGAAGCTTGGTTCTAGTTTTCTTGCATTCTTACTTGCTTTATTTCACTTCTTGCTTTAATTACTTGCAATTTACTTCCATGCTTTGTTTTACCTTTCTTATGGCTTGTTCTAACTAATTCTTTCTCTATGTACTAGTTTACCACTAGATTTGCCATCTTAACTAACTCAAGTGTGATTGCTCTACTTCATCTTGCAAGTGTATGATCTTCTCTTCTCCGATGGTTAAACCACCGTCTTCCAAGTGAGAAAGCAATTAGGTCAACACGCTAGACAAACCCTACGCCAATGGAGTGACAACATTAGGCACGCATTCGCTATCAAGAAGTCTAGTAAGTCTTGGCAAGCTAGCAAGGTAAGCTAGTCATGGTGTTCTTTCATTCAAGCTTCTTTAAGTTTTCTTTCCTTTTCTTGTGAACACCACATCCACTTCTTGATTTCTTTTCCACTTCCACCATGAACATATCCATCCTTCCTTTTAGTTTCTTTTGCATTTGATTCACTAAGTTTATAAGCAAGAGAAGAATACTCGTTTGTTCACTTCACTACCACACGTAAAGCTTCCATCGCGAGCTCTCCCTGAGATCCGACTCGGTATAGCCCTATGCTATAGCGGAGACAAGAAAGGGTACATTAAATACATCTTTATACACATAATAAGTACACCCCCTCTTCGTCTAATCAAATTTTTGGCGCCGTTGCCGGGGATGACAATTCTCGAATACGGCGCATACGTATTCTTTCTTAATCAACGCCTCAAGTAAATATCGTCAAGACGTGACTCCATGTAGCGGATGGAATCACAAATGTAGCTCATGTCATTCTCCAAATTATGGTAGTGAGTGGATATCTCCTCAGAGATCTGCTGACGATGAGCAGTCAGCTCAGCAGAGATATGCTCCCGAATCTGAGTGGAAAGAGCAGCATAGGGATCGGGAGGAGCAGACAAGCCAGACGAGGAGCCAGGCAAAGGAACAGCAGGATGGAAAGGAGGGGGCGGAGGAGCAGGAGGGTGCTCCCTGGGACGCATCCTTTTGAGAAGGGTGCTGTTCAGATCAACATAGGGTTCTATAGATTGTTCATTTGAGAGGTTGAAATTGAGTTGTTTGAGGAGATAGGTGATGACCATCTCAAAAGGCAAATGCCGAGTAGGGACAAGGAGACTGTCGGAGGTCATGACACTGATAATGAGCTTGGGGATATTGACTCTAATGCCTCGCAGAAGGCAATAGATAAGCAATGGAGCAGATCCCTGGGCGTGACTGTATTCTCCCGATTTTGACAGGAGGTTGTAAAACACTATTTTGGCTAAGACTTGAGCAGTAAGAGTGTAGCGTCTTACTTCCTCATTCCTAACCAAAGCAGGATTGTCATCGCCATGGAGCAATGTGGAAGCGGTGAGGGCAGACTCACCGTCCGGATAAACAAAGTTATGAAGATCTAGGTTGAAAATATCTTCACCCTCACAGGAGAGATGAAGAAGATGAGCAAATTCTTGGAGAGAGATGTCTATATCTTTCCCCAAAACTCTAGATCGAATCTGATTAGACTCAAAAGACAGATTAGAGTAGAAATAAGGAACAAGAGAGGGATAAATTGGCTCCCTAATTAAAAGATAATTTTCTAGAGAATTAGCTCATAAAATGGGGGCTAAATTGAGGTGTTCAAAGTCATTAATAACCACACTTCGCCCAGAGCTAATAGACCTAGTGGAAATAAGGATGTGTCTACAGGAAGCATGAGAAGACACAAAAAGGGATGAGTGTGAAGAGGTTTGAGGAGCTTTCCCTTTCTCAGATCGTGTCCTCTTAGACATTTTTGAGAAAAAAATCAATATAGAGGCTAGATCTAAACAAGATAAACAATATAAAGGCTAGATCTACACAAAGATAGGGGAATAAAAGCAAGGAAATAGGAGGATTTAGATATGGAATTAAAGCAAAAATTATGGAGGATTATACCTTGAAATTATGGAGAAATTATGGAGAAAATCCGACAAAACCCTTGAAAACGTGAAGATCCAGGCCTGAAACAGTAGATCTAAGGAATTTTGAGAAGGATCTAGGGTTTAAAAGAGTTGGAGAGGGTTAGAGAGGTGTTAGGGCTTTGGAGGAGAAGAGGGAGAAGAGGAAGAAGAGGAGTCGGCGGTGGAAATGAGAAGAAAAAAGGAGTTAGGGCTTTAAATAGATCGGGTGAAAAAACTGGGTCCCCGTCGCCCGGTCGACCGGGTCGGTCGACCGGCGGAAACAGAGAGCAAATCTCTTTCAGTCGGTCGGCCGCTGCGGTCGACCGGCTACGGGTAGAAAAATTTTCTGCGTTCCAGGCAATATCGGCCGACCGGGCCTATGCCAGGCCAGATCGGTCAACCGGGTCGGTCGACCGGTCATGCTGAAAACAGAATAAAAACAGTTTTTTAAGTTGGGTTTTTTATTTGATTTTTCTTTTAATCAAAACAAGTATTTCTCTTAACAAGAATGTTGAAAATACTACTTGGCATGAAAAACACAATACAAATTTTATAATATTCACTTATTAATTTTTATTATCAAAAAAAAATTATTTATAAATTAGGCAATAAAAGTGAGATGTTGAAGCCGAATACCCTGTTAAGGGTTCTGAACTTCTCCTCGTCATTCCTCTAGATAAGAGTTGAGGCGCGCAATTGCCATCTCTAATTATTTGCTCTAAATAAATTGTTTTAGATAAATCTTTATTTTGACAAAATTCATATAAACAAGATCTAGACATGTGGACAAAAATAATATGGCATAGAAACATGATAATATGCTTAAACATGGCATAGATACAAACAAAATAGAAATGCAAGTCTACAATAACACATATCACAATAACACAAGAGTAAACTAGCATATCCTATATATGAAAAAATAAAATCTTTATGTGGAGAAATTACCAAACCATAGGCATTCTCCAAAAATGGGTGCCTCCATGATAGTGATGCAAGCGACGATATGGTCGTTGAGCGTTGATGCATCCACCACCCGGGCACCATCTCCCCCTAAGTCTTGGAGGATGACGACCCACCTGCATCAATTATTTTCGGTGTGTCTTTTGGTACCCAAATCTTTTTGGGTCCTATAAGGTTAGTATCTTGTCGAACCCAAATATTTTTGTTTAAAATATTTAGCTTAGCATAACAAAAATTTTCTAAATGGCCTTTGCGGCCACAATGAGTGCAAGTGTAAATTCTACCACTACTATACATAAAAGCATGTTTGTGTGTGTATGCATGCTTGTGAGTTTTTGAAGTATGATGATGAGTGTGTTTCCCTTGGGATATTCCTTTGGGAAATCTAGATGCAAGTTTAGATATATCAAAAGCATACTTCTTTAAAATTAAGTCCAAAACTTCAACACGTTTTTGAATCTCCAAAAATTCATTTTTGTTGCAAGTTGAAATAGGAGTTTTTCCTTTACAAGCTATTTTATAATTTTCAAAATCCTTTTTCATCTTTTCAAAAGAATTTGTTAAAACATTTTTCTCTTGTAAAACATGTTCAAATTTACTTTTTAAAGAATCGTTTTCCTTTTTCAATTTCTTATTTTGAGCTTGAGAAATTTCATACCTATGTTGTAATTCTTCAAAAAAATTGTGCAAGCTCATCTATAGTTAATTCATCCTTATCTAAGGAGTTTTCAACGCATACCTTGGTAGCATCCTCGCCATGTGCCATGAAGCACATGTTGGCGGTGTCGATCTCCTCTTCGGAGTCCGACTCTGAGTCATCTCATGTGGCCACCATCTCCTTTTTCTTCTTTTACCCGTTCTTGGAGGTAGTGGCTTGTAGAGCGGGGCAATCGGCGATAAGGTGTCCTGTCTTTTTGCAATGGAAGCAAGGACCCGGTTCCTCTCTCTTTCTTTCAAATCTCCCTTGAGGTTTCCCTCTTCGGAAGTTGCTTTGCCTACCTTTCTTGTAGAACATTTTGCCCACCTTCCTTATGAGCATGGCAAAGTCTTCATCGTAGTCCTCCGATGAATCTTCCTCATCATGGGTGGATGGAACGGCTTTGAAAGCAAGGGCTTTCTTCTTTGGTGCCTCCCTTTCTTCTCTAACCTTCATCTCCATCTCATGGGTTTTGAGATTGCCGATGAAGCCGGAGAAGTCCATCTCCTCCCTATCGTTGAGTTCCTTGAGGGTGGTTGCCTTCACTTCCCAAGATTTGGGAAGAGCTCGAATGACCTTCCGGATCTTTTGGTCATTATCAATCGTGTCACCTAAAGAAGATAGAGCATTAGTTATCTTGGTGAAACGGGTGAGCATATCATCAATGCATTCATTTTCAAGCATATAAAAATTCTCATATTGAGAACGAAGCAAGTCAATTTTGGATCTTTTGACTTGAGACGTTCCCTCATGAGTTACAATGAGAACATTCCAAACTTCAAAAGCAGATTTACAGTAAATGATGCGTGAAAGGTCATCTTCATTTAAAGCTTGTGTGAGTGCATATTGGGCTCTAGCATTTGCTTCATAGTCCTTAGTGGTATCTTCGGACCATGTTTTCTCATCAGTGAGGGGTTCAATAAATTCTTTGGTGATGGCCCTAGCAACTCTAACTCCTAGGGATTTAAGGAAAAGGTTCATCTTGACCTTCCAAATGGGGAAGTTCAAGCCATCAAATTTAGGTGGGGACTTGATGCTAGAAAAATCAACAGATGCCATGAATACAAGGTAAGATGCACAACAAATAAAAAAATGCAAAAAATAATATAGCCAAATATGAGGATCTCCCTAAGGTGGTTAAACCAAAAGTTAGTGTTAGGCTCTGATACCAATTGAAATCACCTAGAGGGGGGGTGAATAGGTGATGGCTATAGTAATGGACAAATATTGCGGATTTAAAAACTATTTAAATAATAAGCACAATTAAAAGAACTTGTTAGTAAATAGGCAATTAATAGAACAAGTAAAAGAGAGAGATAGAGTTTAGAGAAAAGTGGACAATCGCAAACACAAAGATTTTTCCGAGGTTCGAGCCACGCTCTACGTCCCCGCCTTCAACACACGAAGGATTTTCACTATTGGTGATCTCACCGGATCGTCAATACAAGGACACACTTGTCCTATCTCTCGCAGTGCCGCAACACCAACTTGGAGCACACTAGCTCGCTTGAGGCCGATGCCTCTACAACTTCTCACAATGAAGAAAAGATGATCACACTTGATCAAAAAGCTCACTTGCACAATCCTATAACCAAGATGAGGAGATGATACTTTGGGATTGTGTAGTGCACAAAGACTAGAGAGAAGTAGAGGATTGCTTCAAGAAAAGGGTTGGAAATTTTGGCTCAATTGAAAATCTTTTGTTAAAGGCTAAGCTTTTGAAAACTTTGATTTTTGATTGTAAATCTTGTGTTTTTGGTTGAAGAAACCTCCCACTATTTATAGGGGATGAAAAATGACTTACAAAGGTCAAGAGAGTCGTTGGGGAGAAACCCAACACAAAACTGATCAGAAAAATATAGCTGTTGGAGTCTGTCGGAACTTTCGGACTGAAGACGGTCGACCGGGCCGGTCGACCGTCAACGGTCGGATTCCCGACCGTTGAGAAGCCGATCGACCGGGACGGTCGACCGAGGTCTCAACCAGAGAGTGAAACTCTCTGTTGGTCGACCGGTCCGGTCGACCGGGGAAAAACAGAGAGCAGGTAATTGCTCCCGGTTGACCGGCTCGGTCGACCGAAATCCAGACATGCACAGTGTGCATGTCGGTCGACCGACCGGGTCGACCGGACTAGGCCAAAAACTGTTTTTCCCAGGCTATTTTAAAGAAGGAAATTTTTGGTTAAATTCTTTGGATTTGGGAATATACAAAATGAAGTTCTAGACTTATAAATACCAGAGTGTGATCATAGATCAACACCAAAAATGTTTGAACTTAATTTTGATAGAAATCCTTTTTCTATATGAAAACCAGTTTTCCCAAAAACTCGTTTTTCTAAATATGATGTTTCCAAACTTGTTTTTCTAAAAACTAGGTTAGAAATTTTGAATAAAAAATTTGTTTGAAGGCATGAAGCAATACTAAAAGTGTGTGTGTGACAATCCCAAAGTAATATACCTCTATCATCTAGGTTTTGACAAAATGAACTAAAATTCTAACTAAAAATGAAAAATACAAATCTTGAAATGTCTTCAATCTTGTTTGATCCTGGAGCGCTTCTACTGTGCTGGGCTCGGGGATCTAAATCTTTGCGGCGTCCAAAAGTGTGAGTCTTGTGTTGGAGCCGTCAAACCAACTATGATTTTTACTTGAAACTTATTTAAACAAACTTGTTAAAAACATAACTAAATATGGTTTGTTATCATCAAAATGTCGGGCTAATGGCCTTTGGGCCAACACTATCAAGTCTCACATTGTAAAATTTTCACTATTATCAATGATCTAGATAAGATAGAGATTAAGATAGAAGATGAGGTCAAGCACTTCTATTACTGTATTCTTTACCTTCTTCATATAAGAGCTTTTGGGATGCTACCATCTACGGAGACAAGTCAACAATTAAGGTCAATGAGGTCAAGGAGCATCTGCTCAATAAGGACAAAATTGATACCCATTTGACTGGTGAGTCTCATCATGATCATTCCGGGTAAGTTCATTATTCAAGGGAGAAAAGTAATAATAGAAGTTCTACGGGTAACTCAAAACATAAGAATTTGACGTTCAACTATTGTTACAAAAAGGGGCACATTAGATCTCAGTGCTGACTTCGAAAGAAGAAATAACCAGATGCTAATGTCACTGAACTGGTTGAAGGAGATGAAGAATAGTGCGATGTTCTATCTGTCACAGACAGACCAGTTGGTAACAAAGATAAATGGGTCATAGATTCTGGATGTTCACTGTATATCAGTTCCAATAGGAAGATGTTCTCTTCATACACTTCGGTCAAGGGGAGAAGTCTTCAGGAGAAATTCTGCTACAAGCAAGGTGATTAGCGAAAGAACAATCCAGTTTCGATCACATGATAGATGCATTACTACTCTTCAAGGCGTTAGTCATGTTCCCGAATCAAGGTACAATCTCATCTCTCTTGGAGCCTCCCATAGAGAATTCAGTTTGAAAGATAATTTTATGAAAGTTTTCGAAGAGGCTCATGGGATGTTTCAAGCCGAACGTGTTAGCAATGTGTATATGTTACGGAATTCTGAGGTTACAGTTAGTGAATTGCAGTTATTCTCGACTTTAAAATCGGTGGTTGTGGAATAATCATAGACTACGATGAATTCGAGCTTGGATGTTCAATTATACCCTTAAGGGAGATTGAGACTTGGCGCGCAATAAGGTAGTCCAGATCATTACTCATATGGTGGAGCAAATTCTCATAGATCTTGTGTAAGTCAAGGATATCATTGGGTAATAAAGTTCAGGTTGGGCCTGAACTTATTCGACCTAATCAAGTTTTGAGTCCGAATTGGATTAAAATTTCCTTTATTCTGATTGAAGGTATTTTGGGTTCGAGTTGGATTCAAGTTTTTTTTATTCTGATCGAAGGAGTTTATTTAAGACAAAGAGAGTTCTATGGTCTATAAATAACCCTTTAGGGGTAACCTTCAATGTATTCCATGAGAATCTTATGAATTTTAATTTCTGAGGGTGTAATTCATCTAGGTGAGAAATTCATGAGAGAACTTAGCCGCAAGGGTTCGTTATTCTTGGCAGCTATCAAAGGCTTGTAACTTCTCAGCGTGAGGTGTAAGTAATTCTTATTATACTCTTTCAAAGTTTTAATAAAGTTTTTCCCTCTTCTCCCGTGGATGTACACACGTGCTGTTTGATCGGTGGAACCACGTTGTATTGTGTGTTTGCTTTCTATCTAATGTGGAATATCTTCTTCTTCTCTTCTTCAAATTGCCTTAGTAGATCCTATGATTCGTATCCGCTGTATCGCCCCAGTCAATCCGGTCGTGGGGGCGTCCTCTCCTGAAATCACAACAACAACACCCTTCAATATATAGCCAGAGACCGACAAAGAAAAGGAAACCCTAAACTTTGAAATTGGATTAGAATCTAAATCATAAAGCAATTAGGAAAACACTGGAGTACCACAGCTATCGAAGCTCCAAGAGGCCTGTCAACAGACTGAGGACCCAACGCTCTGTTGGTCCTCCTGTCAACAAACTGAGCTTCGTCTGTCGACTGCATTACAAATACATGTCAACAGCTACATTTTAGCTGTCGACAGACTGACAAACTCCAAGTCTTCTGTTTGCTTATTCATGTATCTGTTGTCGACCACCACCTAGCGTCTGTCGACAGTTGCATGCTCTTTTCTTCTTTTCACTGTGCTCATCGTGCACTTCGAACTCTAAATCTCTCTGGCTATTCAATTGAGTTTGAAAACTCCAATTTTCATCTTCTCCCCTGCGAAGAACTCATTGAACCGAATTCCAAGCTATCAGGTTTGCTCTCCTCTTCTTCTTAAGAACTTAGCAACAACAACTACTAAGCCATTTGTCCCAAGTATTTGGGGTAGGCTTCATGAACCAAAAGAGAAATACATCGAATCGGGCACATAGATTAGCTTTCTCCACTCATTCCTATCGAGTAATATGCCTTCACTAAGACCTTTAGCCTCTATATCTTGTCGTATTACCTCCATCCATGTTTACTTCGGTCTCCCCTGCGCTCTTTTAACTTGCCCTAATTTGATACGCTTTACTCGTCGGACTGGCGCATTTGTAAGTCTACGTCGCACATAACCAAACCATTGTAGGTGGTTTCCTCTCTTCTCTTCTATAAAGGCTACGCCTATCTTAGTATGAATATCCTCATTTCTCAACTTATCTCTTCTCATGTTGCCACACATCCAACAAAGCATGTGCATCTCTGCTACACTCATTTTCTAGGCATGATATCCCTTTATAGCCCAACATTCTGTGCCATATAACAAAGCTGGCTTAATAGCATTCTGATAAAACTTTTCCTTCTGCCATAACGAAATATTATGATCACATAAAATTCTTGTTGCGCTCCTCTTGAGAACTTAGCAGGTATGTGAAAAGTTGCTGGTCACTCCACTGTTGTAGGATATTACCTATTTCCTTCAACTGTTGGTGCTTCCTCTTTTTCGGGGCAGCTTGAAGAGCAAGGCCTGAGTTGTCATTGTCCTCGTCGAACTGAGTGAGCATGCTGCCCTTCTGCCTTTCTCGAGATAAAACCCAATCATCCAACTGAATTCAGTAAATGTACAGAATGCATAGCCAGAGATTTTCGATAAATGAAGAAAGATTGTTGAGGCTTACTCGCATGGAATTCTTGTTCTTCTATCTTCGAAAGAAATTCTTGTCCCTGGTAAGGTATGTTGGTTGACCTGGTGACAAACTCAATTACTTTTATTCTTATTTTTTTACTTTTTGCTTTTTAATTGGAAAAACCAAAGCGAAAATTGGTCGACGTTATGATGTAATATAGGCATCAATTAATTTCTACATGATTCAAATTCAGTAATTATTACTGAAATTAAGCATAACATGACTACTACCTTGTTTGCAAATCAGAAGCTTTATATTAGATAATAGAAGGTCTATAATTTGAGAAATAAGATGGATGATTAATTTGATGTTCAAGATTATTGATAAATGCTACTTGACAATAATTAGTGGAGAGAAGATGTCTCGACTTCGGTGGTGGGGGGATTCGGTCACAGGATGACAAGATCTAAGTTGCAGATGTTGCCACAGCGCTGGCGGGAGATCCGGCCAAGTGATGGACGATTCTGAGCTGCACACTTCACAACTACAGTGGAGGAGAGATGCCACGACTTCGCTGATAGCGTTCCAGTGGCTTCGGTTTTTTTTCTCCTTCTTTTGAGGATCAGATTGTGTATGAGTTCCATGCAAGTTTGTAACCTTCTATTTTAGGTATGTTTCATTAAGTTCTTATTAATCAAACGTCAGAAGTTCTCACCTCACGGTTTTGTCCAAAAAATAATTAGTAAATTAGCAGGTTTATAATTTGTCCATGTCTTAGATATCTGATTAATAATTCTTTAGTTTCCTTTCAAGATGAGTAAAAGCGAAATGACAATACTCTATTACGACAATAATAGAAAATTATTGTCAGACATTATAGAAGCAATCCATAACTGGCCAATGAACCTACAAAGGGTATTTAAATGATAAGAACTGATAATTTGGAGAAGCAAAAATTTCAAGTATATTATTCTAAAGCAATTACATCAATATATATATAGAAGTGGAGAATAAAATAAAGAAAGTATATATGTCTAGATACAATGTATCACATGTTTATACACATGTCTAGATACAATGTATCGCATATATCGCATGCCTGTTAACACCCCCCTCAAACTCACGGTGGATTAAACACGGTCGATCGTCTCTCATTGACGGCGGGACTAGTGAAGTCATCGCTCGTCGATCGTCTCTTATCGAGAGCGGGATGGTGAAGTCGTCGCTGGAGAGGTCTCAGAGGAGGAAACCTCCGCGCTAGATGGTGAGAGCCGAAGGGGCCGAGGGCAGCACTGGAGTAAGATGTCGTCGAGATCGATAATAGCGGTAGATGAAAAGATAGCCCACGTGATTAGCAGAGGAATGGCTCCGATATCATGTTACTCAGGAAAAGTCTCTCTCTAAAAGATGCTTTGAAAAGAAAGGACCCAAGAGATAATATAAACTCAAGGAGCCCCCCGAACAACCGATGTGGGACTATTCTCAACAGCCACTCGTAGTCCCACAGTGGAATGAACTTCACTTGGGGTGACTCGGGGATAGAAGCAAGCACAATGGGCGGGGGTGCATGAACCAAGCTCGATACCATGATAATTTGGCGAAGAGGAAATTTCAAGTATATTATTCATAAAACAATTACACACACACACACACACACACACACACACACACATATATATATATAGAGAGAGAGAGAGAGAGAGAGAATGAAATAAGGAAAGTATACATGTCTAGATACAATGTATCACATGTCTATACATATGTTTAGATACAATGTAGCACATGTATCACATGTTTGTTAACAAGAACCACACGTGACAACAAAATAACACATATGAATCCTTGATTATATCTTCTTCTATAATGAATCTTATCCTTATTTATTGTTATAATCCAGCGAAAAAGATCGATAGCCTACAAAACAGATCTTTTAACATAAAGAGCATCACTATGTCATTTCAGTGCTTGCAAGGATAGCTAACTCAGGGAAACTCAACCTACATGATTCACTCTGTATTCTCATGTTATATTTTATACATCTTATATATCAGGATATCAGCATATCTCCTCCTCCCTCTCTCTCTCTCTCTCTCTCTCTCTCTCTCTCTCTCTCTCTCTGTGTGTGTGTGTGTGTGTGTGTGTTTTGAGATCAGCATATCATCACTTGAGCAAATCTAACATCTGTTGTGTTGAATAAAAGGAGCAAAAGTCCGATATATGAAACGTGTGAAGATGGCCAAGGCTAGTTTACATCCCTTTCAGATGTGCAAGTGCCGTCAAGAAATATTTCCAAATAACTATCTCCTATAGGATTTGGTTTTTCAACTCAATAATAGAATCTTTTCAGCCGGCTAGTTAACTTGTGCGTTTAGAATAAATAGATGAGAACTAAGAGAGGGCAAAGTATAAGAAAATGACTGACTTTGGCAGTTCATGGAGAAAGTCTGTGTGTTTCCCATGGACCAACATGATGCGTTCCAAGGGGACAAGGTTTTTTTAATGAAGTATGGATCAATGACAGGATAAGAAAATTTACGAAATATTCGGCCGACTGTGTTGCTGTTACTTTCATTCAATGCATAAAGTTGACCAGAATACAGAACACAATTTATGTGTCTATGCTTCAAAAATATCATTACGTGATATAATATCTCAAGGAATTTCTGAATAATTCACAGACAATTTTGTTTGTCTGAGCTGCCCACCAGCTGGTGCCTAGTTCAGCAGATTCAGGAAAAATAGCGCCCTTTGATTCATGAAGGTTTGGCAAAGATCAGAGAGGACTTCACAGCTGGTGCCTGATTCAGATTTTACAGGAAATATGACACCACATAATCCATGAAGGTTTTGGAAACATCAAAAAGGACTTAACTGAACTATGCAGTTAGAAAGAAGGGGAGCAGGGAGATATAGGGAGAAAAAAAAGTGAAGTTAAATTTGTTGTTTCTCATTTGAGAGTTATTTCTAATTTGGTTAGAATCTCAAAATGTGGTGGGGTCCACTACAAAAATTGCAAAACTTTAGCTACCACATTAGATTTTTTTTTTTTTCCATCTAATTCCAAGCTTTTAATGAGATTTCTTTATTTTAATGTAGGCTTAATGTGACTAGAATGGTGGTTTTCTTAGCCTATGCAATGCATTGTGTCTTCAAATGAGCAGTGATTTGTGTACCATGACTTCATAAAGAATATTGCAAAAGACTATCGTGAATGTTCACCGTAATTTCATTAGTAAAGTTTTTACAATTTGAACTACTTGATATCATTTTATGATACTAGATGAAAAATATTTTTATAAGTTTCAAGTTTTTCTAATAGTAAGTAAATTTTTTTGGAAGTGTAAATGCTCGAAGTTGTAAAGTGTGTTTAGGAAGTGCTATATTTTTTAGTCTTATCTCTATTTTTCTGTAATTAGGTAATGACAAGGGTAGTAGAAGTTATGTGCAAAGAGTTTGTACTAATGTGATATGACTATGATTCGTAGTATTTTGTCAGAACGTTGTTTTGAACTTTAGAATGCAGCAAGTTTATCTCATAAAATCATTTAGCCGCGTGAATAAAATGTCATAAAGCTTGCATGTGTAGAAGATTCGTTTTATGTATATGTCATCATTGTTGCACGCCCAATTAAATCTTCTGTCGTGAGTTGGGGCTGTGACACATGGTGCACGTAATTTCTCTTGGATCACATTCTTTTTACTTATTTTCAAATCTGTTGTATCTTTGTGCTGACTGTAAGGTTAGATTATTAAACGTCTGATTTTTGAAGAGGTCTAAAATATTGTTTCATGAACTCTATTCCTCTGCACAATGCAGATTCTGTTCATCAAGTACATTTGAAGTATTTCCTTGAAATTGAAGTATTTGGAGTGCATCCCTTTTTTATATATAATATTAGGTCATTGCTACATTTGAAGGTGAGTCCATTCCCACCCTTTTTATCAGTGAGTCAGGCCTCATTGGCAGAAGTGTATCATTATTATGAGATTAGTTAAGAAACAAGAGCGAAACACTAAGCTTGATCAAGCTTAAATTAACCTCTAAATATTTCTGATATCATACACTAGAATAAAAGGTTTTTTAAAAAAACTTTATTTCTTCCACTTCATGTCCATCTCCGCTTTGCTATCTGTGCATCAGTACATTTCTAGCTATCCATACTTCTGATACAAGAATCATATCAAGAACTCAGGAAATGCCTGATCTCTGGAACCTGACTCGTCCGGTGACAACTGGCCACAAGAACTACTCCAGTAGTGCACTCTCTTGCTAGGCGGTAGCAACATGAGCTCATCCATTACTCCGAATGATAGTGTTCTTTTGATTGAGTTGAACATTGAAGAAACCAGCTGTTGTGAAGCACATCCATTTGAAGCTATGTTGTCAATATCAGAGGATTTGCCTGAGTCCAAGTGTGAGTTCTCGCATCCGCTGTCGCTGCCTTCCTGTTGAGAACCAAGTGCCTGCGCCAGAAGTTTGTAGTCGCTCCATTCGGAAAGATTATTCTCTTTTTCTGTGAATTCTTCAGAGTTCTTGTTGGCAGAGGGATTGCTGAGGTCTGAGATCTCACGACCATCTTCTGTTTGTGTGAGTGTGATACCTTTTTGTCGTACTCGACAAAGAACCCAGTCATCTAACTGAAACAAGAGTAAATACAGAGAAAAATGTGAGCAAGGAGAAAGCAAACAAACAGAAAGCCATAAAGACAGCAAGAGAGAGGACGGCAAGAACTTACTCGCATGGAACCCCGGTGTTTGGGCGATGAAGCGCTGTTGGCCTCTTTGAGGAGGCGGTACTCATGCATGACCCAGTCAGTCTTGATTCCTTGGGCGGCCGGCCTTTGCAGAACACGAGGGCCTTCTTCACACCCAGGCAGTGGGAACTGCCAGCCGCGAGGATGGGCTTGTCTGTACCTGTCGCCTTCCAGTATCCAGATCCCGCAGCCCTATTGGGTCGTGATCCGTTAGGATATTTCCGATCCCTCGGGCTGAAGAAGAACCATTCATCTTCCCAAAGAATGCTTTGCCTGATCAAGTCAAGACAGCTATGTTAACGCAATAGCAGTGCCAAAAGTATGATGATATCACAGTTTGCCAAGTCTCTACCTGACTTTACCCATTACTTTCTGATGTTTACTTGTATTCATCAAATATTAGCACTACATTTATATTACCTGTATACATGCCTTTCACCCTCATCACTATCATATGTGCTTCCAACTAGAATTTGACAAAGATCCCCAAACAAAATCTTGATATATTGTTATCCATAGATCTCTAAGATCAACCACCACCAGTTCTTTAATCAGAATAATTTCCCTACCGTCAGTTGCTAATTAAAAACTTTCCAAGTGAAAACCATGACAGTTTTTCTATGAGCCAAGATTTCTTGATTAATCCAACAGATGGAAAAGGTAAAGAGAGTTTGGCAGACAGGAAGGAGAGCTGGAGAAGAACTAATTACCAGGGAGTTCCCAGGGGTTGAACTTGTAGATGTCGACATCGGCAATTATACAGGTCACTGGTGACAGGGAAGAGGTGACCTTGTTTCTTAGTAGTGAATGATGAGCTCCTGGTCCGTTGGATGGAATCGGAACCCTGGAGGGAATTGAGAGCTACCTACTGCAAAACTCTCCATTTGAACAAAGCCAAGCCTTACACTATGAATGGACAAAAAATGAGAAGCACAGAAGAAGAAAGATGGTGAAAAAAAATAAGAAGACAGCTTGAATCTGGTACCACACTTAGGACTCGAGAGGGCCTTTTATAGATAAATTTGGATGATAGGGCTGTCGGATAATAACTAGCAGGATTTGTTGGGAGAAGTGGTGACAAAACAAATTTCCCGGGTCATTTTCAAGTGCACTGAATTTGGAGAAAACAAGGAGAAGCAAAGAACAAATGGACAAATGACGAACATTGGATATCCTGATACGGCAGAGATTGGATTGTGCGGCGCAATCATCCACTAATCCAAGGAAAAATTTATCGACTTCTGAAATGACGCCTGGATGAATCGCAAGTTGGTCAGACTATGATTACAAAATGAAATGCAAGGACTCACTACAGAGTGAAAGGTGCTGTATGGTGTGTTTAATTGTAGACAAACTGGATATATTGTAGGTTATTCTGTCCAAGTAGAGAAGGTTGAGGTCATAAATAATCAGTTCACATGTTTGTCCAGATGTGAGACCAAGTCTTTGTTCCATGTCAACAGTTAATTATAATCATCAAGAAGAAGAGGATTGCCAGAAAAACATTATAGATCAACTGTCTTGAGATTAAATGGTCCACTCTTGTAATAACAAAAGGAAAACCCTGGAAGCACTGAATGTAAAGCTCTAAACACAGTCCAACCAATAGGGTATGCTTCCAGGGATAATGTCTCCAGAGTTTAAGCATTTCCTATACCCAAATTCAGAAGAAATAGACAGCAGGTTAGTGCCCCTTTCAGGAATCAAAACCGAGACACCCCTTTGGTAACTCTTCCCCTTGTACCATTTTATTGAGCATATGCTGGCATTATCCATAACCAAATAACAATCCAAGAGTCAAATTAACATCATAAACTAATCATGATGACATGTATATAACTTTAGAACATGAAATGTGCTGTAAATGCCCCAAGCTCTTTGTTGTCTAGGACTTCAAGGCAACAATTCCAAGCGAGAGTGTGTGTTACATTCTTTCTTAGACAGTCAATTAGCATCTCTATACAGCAGGAAGGCATATTGAATTATCAGAAAACATTGATTCTCTTGTGCCAGAAAGAGGAGCAAGCGCATACCTTTCCTCCCCAGACCCGGCATTAAGGTGTGCAAACAAGAGGGCCGTTTCATGCAGTTCAGTGACTCCAACGGGAAGGGAGATCATGTACTGACAGCCAATAACAATACCAAGGTGAATACTTTTACGCTGATTAGTAAAAGAGATTCTTCAGAGCCAGTAGATTAACTTGTGAACTAAAAAGCATGTCAATGGTTGGATAAGATATAGTATGCTCTCAGAGAAAGTGTTATACGATCTGAAGTATTTCATAAAACCAAATTTTGAAGAAATAGGATCCACCTTAATTTCTTTTGGTAATTCTCCCCCCTTGCCAGTACTGAGCATCTTTTGTTATTTCACATGACCAAATTTAAATCCAACAGTTATATTAATAGCGTACCTTAAATTTGTATATAATTTTACAAGATGACATGCCTTGCTGTAAATTGTCCCAAGCTCTTTGTTGTCTTTACGGTAGTTATTTTCAAGGCAACTTTTCCAAGTATTTGACTAATATAGGAATGCACCACATATAAAAGACTGATGCTTATCAGTTCTTATACAGTATACATGCTGCATTCTTTCTTATCCACAGCTAGTTCTGTATTCAATTGAAAACTAGGGCGTGTTTGTTTCGCCGCAAAACGTCGCAAAACACAAGTCGTAAAACTTCTTTTCCATTTTCCGTTGTTTGTTTCGCTGAAAACAAGTTGCAAAATGTAACTCTTCTTTTCCCACTTGCAGTTGCTACAGTTAAATTTGTGGTCATGTAAATCTCACTTTTACACTCATATTTTCTCACTTGCAGTTGCTACAGTTAATTTTGTAGTCATGTAACTCTCACTTGTAATACACTTATAGTTCAAAACAGTTACTTGATAATCAATATATAATTTGATATTATTAAATATTTAATATTTTAAATAGTGTTCAATTTCTTATTTAATTATTTAATTATTTTATATTTTTAATCTTTATTTTTTTATTGTTTTTAATATTGTTTTAATATTTATATTTAATATTTTAATTTAATATTTTTATTTAATATTTTTATTTAATACTTTATTATTTTATTAATACTTATTCCATTTTTTATTATTTTATTTAGAGTTAATATTTTATTAATATAACAATATTATACTTTACTATATATTTATTATTTATTTTTTAATATAAAAAATTACTTTATTAATATCATAATATATTTTATTATTATATTAATATTTTATTATGTTAATATTGTAATAATAATTTAGTATAATAATACTATAATGATAATTTATTATTAAATTATAATTACATTTTACTTTGTTAATTTTATATTTTTATAATATTACAATAATATTATAATAAAATTTATATTATAATTTTTAAGTATTTTTAATATTATAATATTATAAATATATTTTATTATTTTTGTAAGAGTTTTTAATATTTATATTTTATTAGTATTCTTATATTAATGTTCTTTAGATTTTCTTAAAATTTTATATTATTTATTTAGTTAATATTTTAGTAATATTTTACTATTTATACTAATATTTTTTAATATTATTGTTATAAATAAAATATTGATTATTAATTTTTTATCTCAAATTTTTAATACAATTTAATTTGCAATAGTAGATTTAATTTAATAGTATTTATAATATTTAAATCACTGCTACAGTTAATTTTGTGATCAACTTTTCCACTTACACTTTTACATTACCAACCAAATACCGTAAAACACAATATATTTTACCATTTACACTTTCACTTTATCAACCAAACACCGTAAAACACAATATACTTTTCCATTTACACTTCACTTTATCAACTAACACCGTAAACATAATATATTTTCTCTGCTACAGTTCACTTTTTCCATTCTCATTTTACGACTTACGACTTGCGACGTTTTGCAACAAACAAACAGGCCCTATATATGAATTATCTGAAAATTGATCCTCTTGTACTAAAGAAGAGGGACAAGATCAGTACCATTCCTCCCAAAACCCAGCACTAATGGCAAAAAGAAACATAAGATTGTTATCCTTATCATGCAGTTCGATGGCTTCAAAGGAATGAGACATCAGAAAAGGTCTACCAAGGGCAATCTTATCAGTGTAAAAGATTCTCCTCAGCCGGAGCATTCCAAAATATATCAACATCGAATCAGACATCTTCTAATTTAAAAGAATATGACTCGGCACCGTTACTCTTTGGGGCTGAATGCACCTCCCGCTCCACAAAAGAGGAAGAATGATCCCCTCATGAATAGGGCTATGTGAGCAGCAACAGAATCCTCCATGACCATGGAGGAAGTCGCCTCTGGACCACCAGTAGGAAAATAACATGAGGATGAGTAAAGGGAACATCCACATGAGGTACAACAGGAACATCCAAGGAAATCATAGGGGGGTGCAATGGAAGCATCCGGAGGAGACATCACTGGAGAAGCTACACAGAAGGGGTCCTCGGCCGAGGTGGAACTTCTGGGGGTGAGAAACAATGCCTGCAAGGCCTCGGGATCCGTCACAGGGAGAGTCGACCCTGTGACATTCTAAACCTCTAAAGTATCTTTCTGAGCTTCATTAGGCTTGTCCTTGGGGCGGTAAATATTCTGTACTTATGGAGGCTCAATTTCTTTCCTTCCCTTATCATTGGCCTTCTCCTTTGGGTTAATTTTCCAGCGCGATGACAAGTCGAGCCCACATGACCAATAGAGCAACAAGAAGAATAAAATGCCCGAGGGTTCTCATAACCTAAAGGGAGAAAGAGATAATCTTCACCAACCTCAAACATAAGCGAATTAGGTAGCGGCTTGGAAAGGTACACATCAATCAACATCCGTGCGAAGTGACCATAATCCCTTTTAAGAGTCTATCTCATCAAACTTCAATGGCACTCTCACACCATACGCAAGATCAGACAAAATCTAGTGATCCCAATACTCCCAAGGAAAATCATAGTACTAGACCCAAATTTGAGCAAATTTGAGCATCATGGTCTTTTGAGCGAATGGATTGAAGTTTCGAACCCATGATTGAACCCGTAAGATCCGGACTTTAAGGAAAGGTCATCAACACGAGACTTATTTTCCTCCGAATGCAAGAGAATCTGATAGAAACCTATTTAAAGAGAGATGATCTCTATGGAGGATTGAGTTTCCAAATGTACTTAAGCTTCTCTCTCAATGTCGGGCTTCCTGTTGTGTGCAGGACAACAACCACTCTGAGAAATTCCCAACCAGGCGAGACTGATGCAGCCAGAGACGTACCCAACATGACAAGAACAGAGAACAATAGAGAAAAGCAATCAACACAGTATTTAACGAGGTTCGGTAACATGTCCTCGGGGCAAGGGAGAGAGATTTTATTGATTCAACAATTAATACAAACTAATACAAGAGGAAACTTTTAGGATACAATACATGAGAGCTCTAGACTTAGTTAAAGTCATAGAGTCCCTGGGTTTTAGGAAACCCCAGCTGGATTCGATCCGAACCAGAAAAGGAATCCAATCCCAAAAGAAAAGCAGAAAACGTGTCTGTCGGTCGACTAGCGGTCGACCGACCCATGCCACGGTCGACCGTAGCGGTCGACAGGACCCAAACTGAGAGCAGTCTGCTTTCAGTCGGTTGACCGGGCGGTCGACCGTTCCATGTCACAATCGACCGGGCGGTCGACTGGCATACTCCTGTGCACATTGTGCACACCGGTCGACTCCCTAGTCGACCAGTTCTCTCCGGTAGACCGGGCGGTCGATCGAGGTCATTCTAGGCCTCCTTCACTTGTCGTTTCGCTCTCCTTTATCTTCTGATCTCTGTGCTATCTTCCGATGTCTCCTCTATCTCCTTTCTCCCTATAATTTCCATCTCGGTGAAGAGTTTTCAAATCTGAGCCGATCTCCAACGAACTCCAGTCTATCACCTGGCGAAATTGACACACATCTTGACGAAATCAACACACGATCTCGGTTTAGAACCTTTAGCTCAGCTATCCAACTGGAATGTACCATACATGCGTTCCATCACTTCACCTTAGGAGAAATATCATACGAGCCGACCAACAAATGTATCTCACTCAGCAACTTCACACGACCTTACGAAGAACTCATCATGAGCCAACACTGACTTTCCAATTGACTGGCTCTCTCCAGTCTACTTGTTTTCAGCTGACGATCCAACCAAGTCTGAGTAAAGCACACTGAACACCATCATCGCTTCAACAAAACTAGATGCACACCTCTCATATGCAAGCTTAACCATCTTCTCACTAGAAGATCAACTGTTCATCGAGATCACAATGCTTCACCCTTACGTGAAGTCCAACTCTTCACCTCTATGTGAAGTCCCAATCAGGTTCTCGAGAACCCAAGCAGCTTCATATAGGTTGCATCAGCAAATGTGGCTGCACCTTTACGGCTGCTTACGTACCTTACCCAAAGGATCAAGCCAATCGTAGTTCATTGTAATGAGCTTCATCAAGCTCAAGCACATGTACTTGAATCTTCAGCAGCGAACCTATATGGCTGAGTCTATGAACCTCCTTACTACCGTCATGGAAAACACGGCCTTCAACTTGAGCTTGTCGCGGTCACAAGCTTAAGATTCATGCTTCTTTACCCACATGTGTAGTTTTTATCTTGGTTCCAATGGCTACAAACAATTCGACATTCTCATCAATGTCTTCAACATGTTCAACATCAACACTGACTACATGATCTCCATCCGGTGTTACATCCGGTGAAGTCTTCACTAATACCGAACCAACTGGAGATGGTGGAGTAGCAATCAACCTCCACTCGCTGAGATACTTCCTTGATCTCTGTCCTCTCCACCTACTGAGAGACGGTAGACTTCAACCTGAAGTCTCATCAAACGTGACATGCTAACTCAACACGATCTTCTTATTTTCGGGGTCCCATAATTGTAGCCTTTCATATTCTCTTGACACCCAAAACACAATCTTCTTTGCTCGTGGATTC
>JAVJIF010025962.1:0-61023 GCA_038442645.1 Agave tequilana
TGTTGGCCCAAAGGCCTTCCACTCTAGTTTTGATGATGATTAACTCATGTAGTTATGTTTACTAATAATTTTGTGTTGTTTAAGTTTCAGATCATTAACCAAGATATTAGTTGGTGATTAGCTTCAACAAGGTGTTTAGAAGCTTTTCATGATGATTCCAGGGCCAAAGCGTCAAGATCACACATTGCCTAGCCCATGGATGGAGTTTTGGAGCAAGTCAACCTGAAGATGAAGATCATCAAGAAGGCTTAGGTATCCATAATTTAGATAGTGTGTTTTAAATCCATTTGTAAAGTTTAGTATAGTTGATATGCTCAAGTGCACAACACACAAAAAATTTTTATGTTTTGGATTTGGTTTTCATGAATAGTAGATCAAAACAAGTTTACATGTTTTATATGTATAGTAGATGTATTCTAGTTATACATACATGCTTTAACTTGCTAGACAAACTTATTTTGACTATCCTATTCATGTATCGAAAAATCAAATTTGATAAAAAAATACAAGTTTTATTTTTGATAAAATTTGCAAGACTCAAAAATGAATTGATATGATTGATTTATGTCTTGAAATTTTTATCATAAGTTTGTGTTTCCATATAAAATGATAAAACTATTTTTGGTGACTTTTAGAAGTGTTAAAAGATTTTTTAGAAAAATATTTTACAGTATTTTTCTGACCCAGGTTTTCTGTCTAGGCTTCAATCAGTCGACTAGTCAACCTGACCTAGTCGACTTGGGTGAAGTCGGTCGACCGGGACGGTCGACCGACGTGCACAAATCTGTGCACGTTTGGAGGCACTGGGACGGTCGACCGCTCCGGTCGACCGGGGCACTTACAGTGCTCTCTGTTTGTTTCGGTCGACCGGGCCGGTCGACCGCAGTTGCCCAACGGTCATATTTCTGACCGTTGGCGGTTGACCGGGCCGGTTGACCGTTGCCTGTCAGAGCTGCCAGCTCAGCTCTAACGGCTAGTTTTCTGATGGGCCTATAAAACCCCATCTCTTTGGTTTTTGGCCAAGGTTTTTAGAGACAAAATTTCCAGACTTTCTCTATTGTTTTAAAAGAGTTTTTAAAAGAGTTTTGAGCCAAAAAGATTCATCTTATTTGTTTTTAGGTTTTTGGAAAAATCAAAGAAAAGAATATTTGGGAGATTTGTCTTGGTTTTCATTCTATATCTTTTGCAAGAATTTTCCCAAGTGTTTTTCTTGGTTGCTTGTTTTCCAAACACCTAGTTTTCCACACTTGAGCTATCTTCTATCCTAATCTATTAGGATCATTTGTTTTGTGAAAAAGAAAAAGGAAAGAGGTTTGTGGTTGAAAGAGACCACTTATTGTAAACCCTTGATTTCTTGGTTGCTCCCTCTTTGGTAGAGGTTGAGATTGTGATTTGGGTTGTTGGTTTGCTCCCTCTAGTGAGAGGTGGAGTTTGGTTGTAAACCCTCTTCGGTAAAGGTGTTGGTGTTGTTGGTTGTTTGGCTAAGGGCCTACCCGTCTTGTGTGAGGAGGTGTTTGTTTGAGAGAGGGTTAGGTACTCCATTGTTGTACAAATCCTTCTCGGTGAAGGTTCCCTCGGTGGGAGTCCTCGGTGGACGTTATAGTGGATTGGAAATCCTACACGGTGGTGTAGGCGGGGATGTAGAGCAAGGGTGCTCGAACCTCGAAACATATCATTGTGTTTGCGTTTGATCCACTTGTCTCTAAACTCTCTCTCTCTCTCTTTACATTTGTGCAAAGCATCTTACATAACATCATATCATATTTGCTTGTGTTGAGCATAATTCATATCATACATATCTATTTGCTTGTGTTGCCTTGCATATATTCTTATTGTTATTCATCCTTATTTGCTTGGCTTGCTTGTGTGTGTGCCTAACTTATACTTAACCAACAAGAGCTTCACATAGCGTCTCAACCCATTCAAGGGGAATCAAGAGGAGTTAGTCCAGAGCCCTTCACGGGAATTCGGCTACACTTATTGTGTTGTATTAAGTTTGTGCAATATTTGCATTAGCTTCCGCATTTAGCGCACTTAGTTTTGCATTAATTTTAGATTAGCACTAACACCTATTCACCCCCCCCCCCCTCTAGGTGTTCCCTTTCAATTGGTATGAGAGCTAGTGCTCCTGATACTTAGGCTTAACATCCTAGGAGTGAGATCCTTGCTTGCTAATCTTTTGTTTGCATTTGCTTGTTTGCACACATATAGTTTACCATGGCCTTCATGACCCCACCTATGTTTGACCCTTCCAACATTCATGTTTGGAAGATTAGGATGACCGTTTATTTTACAACCCAAGGTCATAAAGTTTATCTTGCCATTACCAAGGAATCCTTCCTTAGTGATAGCAATCATATAGGGGCCAATGCACATGCCCTAGAGGCCATTAGAAGCACATTATCTAAAGATTATCTTTTACGTGTTTCTAACATTGATTCCGCCTTTGAAGTGTGGAATTGTTGACAACAACCACCACCACCTCCGAGCTTCAAGTGCAAATCCAAGAAGAGAAATCTATTGGAGAGTCCGAGTCACAATGCTTCATGGTCCAAGGGATGACTCCCTTGAGGTACATTCGGAACCCCACTTAGATAATGATGATTGTGCTAGTTCTTCAAATGATTATGTTGATCCTCATGCTTTGAATGAAGAACTTTCTATTGTTTGTGAAAAATTAATAGAAAATATAATTTGTTGAAAAAGAAAAGTCTAGAAATTGAAAAAGAAAATAAAAGTTTACATTCTAGACTTGATTGTGTTTTGCAAGAGAAGGTTGAGGTCTATAATGAAAGGGATTCATTGAGATCTCAATTGGAACTTGCACTAAAAGAAAATGAATTTTTAAAATCTAAAAATGATTGCCATGCTATTTTGGAGAAAAATGAAAATTTGTCTTCTAAAATTGATTTTGTTTTAAAAGAGAATGTTGCTTTGAAAAACAAAATTATTTCCATCTCAAATGATTTAGATGTGTGTTTAAAGAAAACATTGTTTTGCAAAATAAGATGGATGCACATGTTTGCCATGCTAGTGTAGCTTCTTCATCTAGTCTACCTAATGCATGTACCTCTTCTTCTAGGATCAATGATGATATTTGTATGTTAAAGAAGAGAGTAGATTGTTTGGGCTCCACTATGAGCCAATGTGCCATGAACCACTCACGCTTGGAAACCTTGGTTCGTAAGAAACAAGTTCTAACTTTTATGCATGCACACCCTCCACGGCATACACATGCTCCACACGGACACCATCAACACATGTATGCTCATGTGTACACATGTACACATTGTGGCCGAAAGGCCATCTTGCTAAATTTTGTTATGATAGATTACATACTCATAATTTAGCAAAGAATTTTGTTCGGGTTAGAGAAGGGACTAACCCCATGGACCCAACAAGATGTGGGTACCAAAGACCACCCCTCCTTTATTTAATGTAGGTGTGGGCTCTCACATGACGTGAGAGTGATGACACCTTGGAGTGGATGCGTTCCGAGCTTAGAGGAAATCATATGGATGCATCACTTTCAAGGGAAGTGTTTGGTGGAGATGACCACCATGTTTTGGGGACAAGGAGAGTTGCCCTCTAGGTTTTGCTAACAATTCTTGACTCCTTATTATTGTTTACATGCTTCCATATTGATGTTTTATAGCATGTTTTCATTGTCTATGGATTAGTGTGTAAATATCATGTTTATTAGATCCTTGACATACATGTATAGTATTTGAGACACACATGCTTATATGAACCCATACTTAGTGTTCTCACCTTTGTTTAAGCTATAATGTACATCATGAATCTAATACATGTGAATTACATAGTAATCATGTTTTAGTTTTATCATGATGGTTTTTATATTGGTTTTGATGCTTCATGTTAAGATTACTTGTTTAGATGTTAGTTTTCATTAAGACTAAGACTTATACTTGTACATATAGTGGGCCACAAATAAATCTATATATGTTTGGGCTTGATTGCTTATTTGAACCCATTAGATGTGCTAGTATAGTCTAGTTTTGATGATTCATGCATTTTAAACTTGTATTCCTATTATTGAATTGTTTTTATGTTTTTTCACTTCATGTATATGTTTATTTTGCCAAACTTTAAGATATACATGTATACCCCTTGAGTCATTTGCCTTTCATGCAAATCTATATATGGACTCAATTGTGTTTAGGGATATGTATGTATACTTATTGTGTTGACAATTCATACATAAACCATGAAATGAAATTTGTTTTGATGAAGATTTAGTTTTTCTTGATTTTGTGTTTAATTATTTAACTTCATGTATATGTCTATCTTGTCCAAACTATTAGATATACATGATTATCCTTTTGAGCCACGTGCCTTAATACATATATTTTGTGGACTCGTTGTGTTTTGGATATGTATGTATACTTTAGTTTGTATTAGACATACATATGCCATGAAGATTGAATAAGTTTTGATGATTTTTGTGTTTTCATGATTAAGGAATAATTGAGCTTAATTGAATATTTTCATGATTATGATGTTCACACTTTATTTATACACTCACATTTATTGCTTGCTCATGTTTTGTATTCATGAGTCATATTTATGCCTAATTGAATTAGAGTGTTGATTATCATGTGGATTTCATGTTTCATGAAATTTATTTTTAGTTTATTCCTTGCTTGAAGGATTTCGCACTAGTTAACAAGTTTTTCATTTTGACTAGTTCGTATTCTTCAATTTGGTAGTGATTTTCAAACAAAACTACTTTTTCAAATCTATTTTTGAAAACCCCCTACCTTCCATGGGAGGTTGGATGGGAGATCATGGCCTTGTATGCCTTAAAATGAAAATCATTTAAAACTTGAACCATGATTGGGAGGTATAGTAATATGAAGTATACATTTGATCTTATTGTTACGTCAATTGGTACCATTGAACTCTTTCAATTGGTATCATTTTGACCTTTGTGTATACTCATATGTTTATTGTGTATGTATATTTTCAATTGGTATCATCTATTGGTGATTTGTACTCATTCTATTTCATACACTTTTATTTGTGCTTAAGATATAAATTTTTCACAAATCTTGTTTATGCTAGTGCTTGAGCTTCAATTTTGTTTCAATTGATTTTTTTTTAAATTGGTGTCGAGCCCATGCATCTTTTTAGTTGGTATTTCATAAGGGAGAGAAAATTTAATTTTGTCTTTCAAGTGGTGATTCTTCAATGGTATTTGTTTCCCACTCCCTTACTTTATGATTGAAAATTTCATATTGGTATCATATGTTTAATATGAAATTATTTACAATTGGTATCAAATTTTATTTAGACATTCAAAATTTATTATGTTTAATTTCAATTGATATCAAGATGTTTCATGTGTTTTTGCTTAAAATGGGTATCTAAAATTTTTTTTAAGAAAAATACAAAAGTTTTGATTTGTATTGACTATATGCATATAGATTCATGATGAGTGTATCTTGTATTGAAGAGCTTAACATCTCTTCGTTATGCGGTACACGTGTGTAGGGGAGCTTCACATCTCCTCTTATGCATTACATAGTGTGTGTTATGTGAATTAGGTTTAACATCCCTCTTTCATGTAATGCATATGTGTAGGGAAGCTAACTTAGCGTCTTCCTCTTCATGAATGTATATAGTATATAACATCTATTGATCTTTATTTATTTTCAATTGATATCAAGATGCTTCATTGACATATTTATCTATTGATATCATGTTGTTTATAGTCACCCCTTATTGACCTTGTTTTTGTTTTAGACAAAAGGGGGAGAACATTGTTTTATTGTTTTAATTGACTTAAAAGAAAGAAAGATTTTTACCCCTCATTTTATTGTTTGGATTGTTTAACCCCTTCTTGATCTTTTTGTTTGACAAAAAGGGGAGAAAAAAATTTTTTTGATTTGATTTTACTTTGAACCCTTTGTTGATGATTGACAAAAAGGGGGAGAAGTATTTGAGTTTATATGCATGTTTTCATTGCTTAAGGGGGAGAAGTATTTGTCTTCCTTGTTATTTATGCATATATGTTTTTGTATTACAAATAGGAGAAAAAGATCTTGATTTATGCTTGTTGCATGTTTTATCTCCATACTTGCATACATATTCATGTGTTTCATTTCCATATCTTATTATTTATGTCTATGCATGAGTTAAGGGGGAGCTTCTTTGAAGCTTAACTTTAATCCATGCATATATAACTCCATGAGTTTTGTCATCATCAAAAAGGGGGAGATTGTTGGCCCAAAGACCTTCCACTTTAGTTTTGATGATGATTAACTCATGTAGTTATGTTTACTAATAATCTTGTGTTGTTTAAGTTTCAGATCATTAACCAAGATATTAGTTGGTGATTAGCTTCAACAAGGTGTTTAGAAGCTTTTCATGATGATTCCAGGGCCAAAGCGTCAAGATCACACATTGCCTAGCCCGTGAATGGAGTTTTGGAGCAAGTCAACTTGAAGATGAAGATCATCAAGAAGGCTTAGGTATCCATAGTTTAGATAGTGTGTTTTAGATCCATTTGTAAAGTTTAGTATAGTTGATATGCTCAAGTGCACAACACACAAAAAGTTTTATGTTTGGATTTGGTTTTCATGAATAGTAGATCAAAACAAGTTTACATGTTTTATATGTATAGTAGATGTATTCTAGTTATACATACATGCTTTAATTTGCTAGACAAACTTATTTTGACTATCCTATTCATGTATTGAAAAATCAAGTTTGATAAAAATACAAGTTTTGTTTTTGATAAAATTTGCAAGACTCAGAAATGAATTGATATGATTGATTTATGTCTTGAAATTTTTATCACAAGTTTGTGTTCCATATAAAATGATAAAACTATTTTTGGTGACTTTTAGAAGTGTTAAAAGATTTTTTAGAAAAAAATTTTTATAGTGTTTTTCTGACCCAGGTTTCTGTTCCAGGCTTCAATCAGTCGACTAGTCAACCTGACCTAGTCGACTTGGGTGAAGTCGGTCGACCGGGACGGTCGACCGACGTGCACAAATCTGTGCACGTTTGGAGGCACTGGGACGGTCGACCGCTCCGGTCGACCGGGGCACTTACAGTGCTCTCAGTTTTGTTTCGGTCGACCGGGCTGGTCGACCGCAGTTGCCCAACGGTCATATTTTCGACCGTTGGCGGTCGACCGGGCCGGTCGACCGTTGCCTGTCAGAGCTGCCAGCTCAGCTCTAACGGCTAGTTTTTCTGATGGGCCTATAAAACCCCATCTCTTTGGGTTTTTGGCCAAGGTTTTTAGAGACAAAATTTCAAGACTTTCTCTATTGTTTTAAAAAAGTTTTTAAAAGAGTTTTGAGCCAAAAAGAATTCATCTTATTTGTTTTAGGTTTTTGGAAAAATCAAAGAAAAGAATATTTTGGGAGATTTGTCTTGGTTTTTCATTCTATATCTTTTGCAAGAATTTTCCCAGTGTTTTTCTTGGTTGCTTGTTTTCCAAACACCTAGTTTTTCACACTTGAGCTATCTTCTATCCTAATCTATTAGGATCATTTGTTTTGTGGAAAAAGAAAAAGGAAAGAGGTTTGTGGTTGAAAGAGACCACTTATTGTAAACCTTGATTTCTTGGTTGCTCCCTCTTTGGTAGAGGTTGAGGTTGTGATTTGGGTTGTTGGTTTGCTCCCTCTAGAGAGAGGTGGAGTTTGGTTATAACCCTCTTCGGTAGAGGTGTTGGTTGTTGTGGTTGTTTGGCTATGGGCCTACCCCTCTTGTGTGAGGAGGTGTTTGTTTGAGAGAGGAGTTAGGTACTCCATTGTTGTACAAATCCTTCTCGGTGAAGGTTCCCTCGGTGGGAGTCCTCGGTGGACGGTATAGTGGATTGGAAATCCTACACGGTGGTGTAGGCGGGGATGTAGAGCAAGGTGCTCGAACCTCGAAACATATCATTGTGTTTGCGTTTGATCCACTTGTCTCTAAACTCTCTCTCTCTCTTTACATTTGTGCAAAGCATCTTACATAACCTCATATCATATTTGCTTGTGTTGAGCATAATTCATATCATACATATCTATTTGTTTGTGTTGCCTTGCATATATTCTTATTGCTATTCATCCTTATTTGCTTGCTTGCTTGTGTGTGTGCCTAACTTATACTTAACCAACAAGAGCTTCACATAGCGCCTCAACCCATTCAAGGGGAATCAAGAGGAGTTAGTCCAGAGCCCTTCACGGGAATTCGGCTACACTTGTTGTGTTGTATTAAGTTTGTGCAAGATTTGCATTAGCTTCCGCATTTAGCGCACTTAGTTTTGCATTAAATTTTAGATTAGCACTAACACCTATTCACCCCATTTCTAGGTGTTCCCTTTCAAAAAGAAGCCGTTTGAAAAGAAGGTGTACAAAGCTACTTGGACTCAGAAAGTGAATCCGAAGATAAAGTTGACACGGCCAATGTGTGTTTCATGACAAACACACCTAAGGTAACTACCGAACCACATGATGATGATAGTGAAATAAGTAAAGAATTGTTATTACAAGCTTTCATTGAACTTTCAGAAAGTTTTGATGATAAAAAGGAAGATTGTTCAAAATTGAAAAGGAAAATGAAATGCTTAAAAATGAAATGCTTAAAATAAAATTGCTATTTATTTAAAAGAAAAGAAAGAATTATCTTCTACTCTTATTTCAACACAAAGAGATTTTGATGCCTATAGAGTTGCATGCAAAGCTAAATATCCTAAATTTGATGAAAATGAGATTTCTATGTTAAAAACTAAAATAAATGATTTGGGAAATGTTTTAAAAGAATGTGCATTTAACAATACTAAATTAGAAGAAATGTTTTCAAAGAAACACATGCACACTTCACATGTTCAACATGATAAACCATCACATGCTAAAACTCTACATGTTCATCATGCCAACACATCACATGTCAATCATGCTAAAACACCCATGCTCATAAATCACATGTTCATAAACCACATGTTCATTATGCTTTTAAATATGGAAGAATTTATAAACGTACTTATTGTGGTCAGAATGGTCATTTAGCCAAATTTTTTATGATCATATAAATAGTATGAATAATCATGTTTGGGTTCAAAACACTAACGTATTAGGACCCAAGAAAATATGGGTACCAAATCCACTCCTAGTCTATTTGATGTATGTGTGGGCTCTCACATGACGTGAGAGTTGTTGGTGCCTTGAGGTGAATGCGTTTCGAGCTAAACGGTGACACTTTTGAATCATCACTTTCAAGGGGAGTTTGGTGGGAGGACCACCATGGTTTGGAGATATAGAGATATGCCTTCTTGGTTTTGATAACGATCTCTAACTCCTCATTTAGTTTACATGCTTCCATATTAGTAATTTTTAGTATGTCATGTTTTAATGATTATTATGTTCAATGTCATGTTAATTAGACTTGTGACATACACGTATAATAATTGAGAAACACCCATGTTCATATGGATCCATATTTTATGTTCTCAATTTATTTTAACTATTGTGTATATCCTTACTCTAAGACTTGTACATTTAGCCTAATGATCGTATTGATTGCTATTTTGCTTTATGATTCATGTTTTGATTAAATGTTTAAATGTACCTTCATTAAAACTTGTGTATATACTTGTACAACTAATGAGCCACAATTGATTCTTATATGTTCGTACTTAAATGCTCATTTGTACCCATTAGATATACTAGTATAGCCTAGTTTTGATAATTAGTGCATTTCAACTTGTATTCCCTATTTTGTACAGTCTTTCATGTAAATGTTAATTTTGTTTAAAACTTTAGATATACATGTATATCCTTGAGTCATTTGCTTTTCATGCAAATCTTTATTATAGACTCATTTGTATTTAAGGATGTGTATGTGTACCTTTAGATTTAGACAAAACATACATATGCCTTGAAGTTAGAATTATTTTGGTAAAAATTAAAGATTCATGTTTTTCATGTTTACAAAGGAATTTCATATTGAGCTTTATTGCCTATTCCTATGATTTTGTGATTACATGATTCTTACACTCACATTATTCTTATTTACTCATGATTTTTATTTCTTGAGCATATATGTGCTTTATAGACTTTGACTGTTAATTATTATGTGATTTTCATGTCTTCATCGTATATATGATTTAGTTTCATATTTTGAAGGATTTCTTACTAGTTTTTAAAATATCTTTAAAACTAGTTTCTATTCTTCAAATCGTAGAGTTTTCAAACTATGCCTATTTACTTTCTAATCATAATTTTTGAAAACCCCTACCTTTTAAGGGCGGTTGGATGGGCGACCATACCTTATATACCCTTCTTGAATATCTTTTAAACTTGTGCATGATAAGGGTGGTAGGCTTGAGTTATACACTTGATCCTCATTATATTTCTATTGGTATCAAAATTGATATTTTATATATTTGTATACTCATATGTATTTTCTATATATGCCTCATATTTCAATTGGTATATCCATACATATATTTTGATTGTGCTTGTTTCACATGTCTTTACATTTTTTTTTGAAAAAGCACAAATTATGTTTGCTAAGCTTGATTTAGTTCATCATATTAATTATTTTTAATTAGTATATATTACAAGCTTATGCATTGTTTCTTTTATATTTCATAAAGGGGGAGAAATTTTTGTTTTTAAATTGGTTTTATGTAAAATTGGTATTGGTTGTAAATTCAATTTGTATAAGTTTTTATTTCAAATTGGTATCTTACTCCCATCATTTATGATGTAAAATACTTCGGTTTGATATATGCTAACATATTCAATATTAGTATCAATGATCTTAAATTAGTATTATTCTCTATTTGGTATCCTTATTGCAAAATAATTTTAGTGTTTATCTAAAAATTAGTTTTTATCTTTAATTGGTATCAATATTTTTCAATTGGTATCAATATGTTTATAAAAATTTTAAATTGGTATAAAAAAAACTTAAGTTTTGATCTTTAAGATTTGATGATATGACAATTGATTGTTTTTTCCTTAGCCCCTTTGTTGATGAATTGACAAAAAGGGGAAGAGATATTTTAGTTTATGTATGTACATATGTATGTTTATATCTTGTTTGCATATATTGTTATTGGTTGTTTCCTAACCTTTTTTGATGTATGACAAAAAGGGGGAAGTATTGGTGGTTTCATGTTTTGGTTTCATGTTTTGTACATGTTCATGTTTTGTACATGTTTATCTCATATATGTAGGTTTTATATTTTGTACATGTTCATATATGTAAATGTTTTCATGTTTTATACTTAATAAAATAGAGTATCATTTGAGGAGGAGCTTTTACCTCCCTCCTATATTTGTTTTACAGCTTATATGTTTTGTCATCATCAAAAAGGGGGAGATTGTTGGCCCAAAGGTTACAATCCCCGGGTTATGTGTTTTGGTGATAACAAACCATATAAAAGCTATTTAGTACTAATAGAAGTTAAAGAATGAATTTCAGGTTGATACAGGTATTGATGGCTCAAGAGTTCTCAAGCATGGGATATTAGGGTTTAGCTCAAACGTTGTTTAACATCAACTATCAGAGACTCCTGCTTGTAGACTCATATAGTTTGTTTTGTTAAAAAATATTATATACGTTTGAAGCTCAAATACACACACACAATTCAATACATTTGGTTTTTGGTTTAACCGATTTTGGATTTCAAGTACATATATCGGGTTTTGGATTTGAACCAGTTTTAGTTCTGCTGATCTGCTTGGCACCCTTTTATATTTCTTATCATAACTTTTTATTATTATATTCAAATAACATGATTTAACTTGCATTTCAAAGATAACTTTCAGATATAAATTTCTTATTCAATAATCATTTTTAGATTCAAATTTTAAAGATGTCAAATATTTGGTTGAACTCTGTTTTTGTTCTGAAAAAGCATACCGTTTCTGATTTGACACTTGTCAGTGTTTTATTGATATATTTATAATAAAAAATGATATTGAGTTGATTTCAGTTGCATTAAAAGAAGACTTAAAGATTTACAAATTATTCCTAAATACCTAATTCTGAGTTCGGACGTTTGCAGCCTGAAAAATGTGCTCAAAGTTGACCAATCTGCCAGATTGGCAGTAATGGCTAATTTTCTGGAGGCTGATTTTTAACATGTTTTTAAAACGTATTTAAGTTTAAAAAACGTGGTTAGCTGTATTAGAGGGTCAATTTCTTTCTCTTTTTTTTCAGGTAAAAGTTCTCTATATTTACTCTTCCTAAATCCTATATAAAGGGGTCATTAAGGTAGAGGTTTTCATGACAGCAAATTCAAAGATCAAAAGTTTTGAGTTTTCTTGAGAAAGAGCTTTGTTTAAGTTTTTGGGCTATTATTTTCAAAAGTTTTCTGAAAGTTTTTGGTTCTTAAATCTCTCTTCTATTTTTATATCACTTATAAAATATTGAGCTTCAATCTTATATATTATTCTCTAGGGTTTTTGTAAAGAAAAGTTTTTTAAAGAGAGTTTGTGTTCTTTTGTTCATCAAGTGATTATTGTATTTGTGGCTCCACTACCTCTGGACTAAAGGAGTGTGATTGAGGAGTTGGGTACTCCCTAGTGGTTGTAATCTTTTGTGAAATTTCTAGTGGATCGAAAATCCTTCTGGGTGAAGGCACGGACGTAGAGTTGGGTGCTCGAACCTCGAAACAAATCTCAGTGTTTGCGATTGGTTTACTTGTGTTATTTACTTGCTTCTCATTCATTCTTATATTGTCGATCAATACTCTCACAACAAGATTGCATTGCGCACCTCAAACTCTTATTTAGAGGAATCATGAGGAAAGAGTTTAGAGCCCTTCACGGGGTATTCGGCTTCTAATTTGCTTTGAGTGATCGTTGCATCATCTCATTTTAAATCTGTGCATTGATTAACATTATCACCTATTCACCCCCTCTATGTGATTTCAGTAATGATGGTGCAGTCCGGTTGATGAGCTGAAATTGGTTATTCATGGTGTTTGTCTTAAATTTGAGAAATCTTCACCAAAGCGGAGAATTATGGGGAGAAAGATGTCAATTAGAGTTTTCTAACTTAGTAGGCAACCCAGAGAGGACGCGAGCCGAGTTCGATACGAAGAAGGAAACAGTGTACATATGTTGACCAGTCGACTAGTCGATTGAATAGCCAAATAATCTGAGATTTAATAAAAATATCGGCCTACCAGTCGACTAATCTGAACAATCAGTCGAATAATCTAATTGGCCAGTCGACTAATCTGCACAGATCAATGACTGACCTGCTGATTCTAGCAAACCGATTTGAATTTGAGTTTCTATTTTTGAAAAGGAATTTGCATCCGACTTGGGTTTCCTTCTATTGGCTTTTTTGGCTATATAAACAGGTTTCTGTACCCAAATTGTATGAGAGAATTTGATAGTTCAAGGATTAGTTTATTTGAGAGAATTCTATGGCAAATTATGTAGTTTCTCTAATTTGGATCAGTTTTGATCAAGTTGGATCTTTGAATCAATTTGTAACCCTTATGATTGTTCGCTAATATTGCACATATATTGTCACATTTATTTTATATTAAACTCTGTTATTTAATCTTCTTTTTGTTTAGTAGTGTGCAAGCTTTTACTAATGGAGAAGGAGAAGAAATGAGCCCAAAAAAAACCCAATTAATTTGATTTGAAAGGAATATTCTCAGCTCAAGATAAATACAGATATTCTAAAGATCTTGAGAGATAAAGCAAATCCTACTTGAAGAATATTGAGAAACTAAAGATTGGGGTGCACAACAGAAAACACGAGACCCGCGGCTCAGATATTAATGCGGATCCGCGGCAAAAGCTGCGTTTTCGTGGCAATCTGCTGGCTATTGGGTCAGCGACTTCTTCCACATTTTAATGTGCTTTTCCCCACTCCTTTTTGTTGGCCCATGGCCTTCCACTCTAGTTTGGATGATGATCAACTCATGTAGTTATGTTTACTAATATTCTTGTGTTTCTAAGTTTCAGATCATTAACAGGATATTAGTTGGTGATTAGCTTCAACAAGGAGTTTAGAAGCTATTCATGGTGATTCCAGGCCAAAGCTTCAAGTTCACACTTTGTCTAGCCCATGGATGGAGTTTTGGAGCAAGTCTACTTGAAGATGATGATCGTCAAGAAGACTTAGGTATCCTAGTTTAGATAGAGTTTTTAGATCCATTTGTAAAGCTTAGTTTAGTTGATATGCTCAAGTGAACACAAAACACACACGTTTTATGATTTGATATTTGGTTTTTATGAATAGTTGATCAAAACAAGTTACATATGTTATATGTATAGTAGATGTTTTCTATTTATACATACATGCTTTAACTTGGTAAACAAACTTATTTTGATATCCCTATTCATGTTTTGGAAAAATCAAGTTTGACAAAATACAAGGTTTTGTTTTTGATAAAATTTGCAAGACTAAAAAATGAATTGATATGTTGATATATTGCCTTGAAATTTTTATCATATGTTTATGTTTCAACATAAATGATAAAACAAGTTTTATGGAATTTTCAGAAATGATAAAAGGTTTTTATAAAATTTTTTCCAAAATTTTCTGACCTTGTTTTGTGCTGACAGGCTGGTCGGTCGACCGCGACGGTCGACCGCATCAAGGGCCGGTCGACCGACGTGCACAGACGTGCACGTCTGTTAGGCACAGACACGGTCGACCGGGACGGTCGACCGAGTTGAGAGCTCTGCTCTCGGGTTTTCTCGGTCGACCGGGCCGGTCGACCGCAGTTGCCCAACGGTCATAATTCTGACCGTTGGCGGTCGACCGGCAGTCTGTCAGACTGCCAGCTCAGCCTAACGGCTAGTTTTTGTTTGGGGCTATATAAACCCCATCTCTTTGGGGATTTTTGCCAAGTTTTTTAAGAGAAAAAATACTAGTTTTCTGAAGTATTTAAAAGAGTTTTCAAAGAGTTTTAAGTGCAAAACTTCTCATCTTTATTGTTTTAGGTTTTTTGGAAAATCAAAGAAAAATAGGTTTTTGGGATTTTTGCTTAGATCTTCAATTCTATCATATTGCAAGTATTTTCCCAAAGATTTTTCTTTGTTGCTTGTTTCCAAAAACACTTGTTTTCCACACTTGAGCTATCTTCTATCCTAAACTATTAGGATCTTGTTTTTGTGGAAAAGATAAGAGAAAAAGAAAGAGAAGTGTTTGAGGTTGTTTGTTGTAAACCTCATTGTTGTAAACCCTCCTTCATTTATTGTATCCCTCTTCAGTAGAGGTGATCGGAGTGGTATTGGTTGTGAGCCTCTTCGGTAGAGGTGGAGTTTGGTTGTGAGCCTCTTCGGTAGAGGTGTGTGGATTGGTTGTTGTATTGGCTACGGGCCTAACCCCTCGGTTGTGAGGAGGTTGTTGTTTGAGAGAGGAGTTTGGTACTCCTAGAGTTGTAAGAAATCCTCTTCGGTAGAGGTTCCCTCAGTGGGAGTTGAGTTAGTGGAAATCCTACACGGTGGTGTAGGCGGGGATGTAGAGCAAGGTGCTCGAACCTCGAAACAAATCTTGGTATTTGCGTTTTGATCCATTGTCTCTCTAACTCTCTCTCTCTTATAATTGTGCAAAGCATCATACTCATCATCATATCATACTTGCTTGTGTTGAGCATTGATTCATTCATATCATATATTGCTTGTGTTGTGCCTTGCATTTCTTATTGTCATATCTATTATATGCTTGGCTTGATTGTGTGTATTTCATATTGCTTGGATTGCTTGTGTGTGTGTGCCTAACTTATACTCATCCAACAAGAGCTTCACATAGCACCTCAACCCATTTCAAGGGGAATCAAGGGGAGTTAGTCCAGAGCCTCGCAAGGGGAATTCGGCTACACTTGTTGTATTGTATTAGTTTGTGCATAATTTGCATTAGCTTCCGCATTTAGCGCACTTAGTTTGCATTAAGTTTCTTAGATTAGCACTTACACCTATTCACCCCCCCTCTAGGGTTTTTTCAATTGGTATCAGAGCTAGTGCTCCTGATACTTAGGCTTAACATCCTAGGAGTTAGATCCATTTGCTTGCTAATCTCATTTGCATTTGTTTGCACATTCATATATAGTTTACCATGGACTTCATGACCCCTCCTAGCTTTGACCCTTCCAACATTGATGTTTGGAAGTATAGGATGTCCATGTACCTAAAGACCCTAGGTTTGCATGTTTTCCTTGCGGCCACCAAGAGATGTTATCTTGGTGATTGCAATCATATAGGGGCCAATGCACTAGCCTTAGAGGCTATTAGAAGCACATTACCTAAAGATTATCTTATGTGTGTTTCTAATCTTGATTCCGCTTTTGCAGTGTGGAACAAGTTGACAACAACCACCACCTCCAAGCTTCAATTGCCAATCCAAGAAGAGGAATCTAGCGGAGAATCCGAGCCACAACAATGCTATATGGTCCAAGGGAATGACTCCCTTGAGGTACACTCGGAAACTCCATTAGATAGTGATGATGATGCTAGTTCTTCAAATGATCATATTGATGCCCATGCTTTGAATGAAGAACTTTCCATTGTTTGTGAAAAACTAATTGAAAAATATAAGATTTTGAAAAAGAAAAGTCTAGAAATTGAAAAAGAAAATAAGTGTTTGCATTCTAGACTTGATTGTATTTTGCAAGAAAAGGTTGAGGTCTATAATGAGAGGGATTCATTAAAATCTCAACTTGATCTTGCACTTAAAGAAAATAACTTTTTGAAAAATAAAAATGATTGCCATGTTCTTTGAAGAAAAATGAAAACTTGTCTTCAAAAGTTGATTTTGTTTTAAAAGAAAATGATTCTTTGAAATTAAGATTGCTTCAATTTCTAAAGATTTGGATGCATGTTAAAGAAAAATGAATTTTTACAAATAAGATTGATGCACATGTTTGCCATGCTAGTGTAGCTTCTTCATCTAGTCTACCTAATGCATGTACCTCTTCTTCTAGGATTAATGATGATATTTGTATGCTAAAGAAGAGAGTAGATTGTTTGGGCTCCACTATGAGCCAATGTGCCAAGAACATACACGCTTGGAATCCTTGGTTCGAAAGAAACAAGTTCCAACTTTTATGCATGCACACCCATCACAGCATACACATGCTTCACGCGGACACCATCAACACAAGTATGCTCATGTGTACACATGTACACATTGTGGCCGAAAAGGCCATCTTGCTAAATTTTGCTATGATCGTTTACATGTTGAAAATTTAGCCAAGAAGTTTGTATGGGTTAGAGAAGGTACTAACCCCCATGGACCCAACAAGATGTGGGTACCAAAGACCACCCCTCCTATTTTTGATGTAGGTGTGGGCTCTCACATGACGTGAGAGTGATGACACCTTGGAGTGGATGCGTTCCGGACTTCATGGAAATCAAATTGGATGCATCACTTTCAAGGGAAGAGATGGTGGAGAGGACCACCAAGTTTTGGAGACAAGGAGAGTTGCCCTCTAGGTTTTGGTAACAATTCCTAACTCCGTATTATTTATTACATGCTTTTAATATTCTTTATTTGTAGCATGTTTTTGATGTCTATGGATTAGTATGTTCATTCCATGTTTATTAGATCCTTGACATACATGTATAGTATTTGAGACACATATGCTTATATGAACCCATATTTAGTGTTCTCACTTTTGTTTAAGCTATAATGTACATCATGAATCTAATACATGTGAATTTACATAGTAATCATGTTTTAGTTTTATCATGATGACTTTTATATTTGTTTTGATGCTTCATGTTTTGAATATATGTTTAGATGTTTGTTTTCATTAAGACTAGTTATATACTTGTACATAGAGTGGGCTACAAATAAATCTATATATGTTGAGCTTGATTGCTTATTTGAACCATTAGATGTGCTAGTATAGTCTAGTTTTGATGATTCATACATTTCAAACTTGTATTCTATTTTTGAATTTGTTTTATGATTGTGTGTTTCACTTCATGTATATGTTTGTATTGCCAAACTTTAAGATATACATGTATACCCCTTGAGTCATTTGCCTTTCATGCAAATCTATATTTGGACTCAATTGTGTTTAGGGATATGTATGTATACTTCATGTTTGACAATTCATACATATACCTTGAAATGAAATTTGTTGTGATGAAAATTTAGTTTTTCATGTTTCATGTATTTATGTTTAACTTCATGTATATGTCCATCTAGTTCAAACTAATCTTATACATATACATCTTTTTGAGCCACGTGCCTTCATGAATATACATTTAGTGGACTCGTTGAGTTTTGGATATGTATGTATATTTTAGCTTGTATTAGACATACATATGCCTTGAAGATTAAATAAGGAGTTTTATATGATTTTTCATGTTTTTGATGGAATTATGTTTTAAGGAATAATTGAGCTTAATGAAATATTTTTCTTGATTATGATCTTCACATATTATTTGTACACTCATATCTATTGCTCATGTTTTGTTTCTCATGAGTTATGCTTTATTGGCTAGAGTGATGATTATCATGTGAATTTCAATTTTGTTTTATTCCTTGCTTGAAGGATTTCGTGCTAGTTAGCAAGTTTTTCATTTAACTAGTTGCGGTGTTCTTCATTTTGATAGTGATTTTCAAACAAAACTACATTTTCAAATCTATCTTTGAAAACCCCTACCTTCCAAGGGCGGTAGGATGGGAGATCATGTTCATGTATTCCCTAAATTGAAAATCTTTAAAACTTGAATTATGATTGGGTGGTAGAGAATATGATGTATACACTTGAACTTATTGTTATGACAATTGGTATCATTGAACTCTTTCAATTGGTATCATTTTGATCTTCTTGTATACTCATATATGTTTTGTATGTATGTATGCTTTAAATTCCAAGTATATCAATTTCTATTGGTATCTATTTTTCATACATATATATGTTTGTGTTTATGCTAGTGCTTGAGTTTCAATTTTATTTAAATTGATTACTTTTAAATTGTTATCAAGACTATGCATGACTTTAGTTTGTATTTCATAAAGGGGGAGAAAATTTGATTTTGTATTTCAATTGGTATTTGTACTCCCACTCTTTATGATTAAAAGTTATTATTTTAAACATATGATATCAATATCAAATTATATGTTTTTAAAATGAACAATTCTTACAATTGGTATCAATGTTTCTATGTAAAATCTTTTCAATTGGTAAAATATTTACAATTGGTATCATATTTAAGAAATTCAAAATTTGTTTTGGTTTCAAGATTCATGTTTAAGAATTCAAGATTTATGTTTAATTACAATTGGTATCTCATATGTTGTTTAAAGAATATATTCAAAGTTTTGATTTATATTTCCTATATGCAAGGAGAGCTTAACATCTCTCTTACATATAGATTCATGTTGAGTATATTATAAATTGAGGAGCTTGACAACTCTTCTTTATATGATATACGTGTGTAGGGGGAGCTTCACATCTCCTCTTATGCATTACATAATATGTGTTATGTGAATTGGGGCTTGTCATTCTTTCTTCATGTAATGCATATGTGTAGGGAAGCTAACTTAGCGTCTTCCTCTTCATGAATGTATATAGCATATAACATATATTGATCCTTGTTTATTGGTATCAAGATACTTCATTGACATATTTTTTAATTGATATCATGTTTGTAGTCACCCCTTATTTTTTTGTTTTAGACAAAAAGGGGAGAACATTGTTTGCATTGTTTTGATTGACAAAAGGGGGAGAAAGATTTTTTACCCCTCATTTTATCTATGGTTTTGATTGTTTACCCCTTTGTTGATGATTGACAAAAAGGGGGAGAAGTATTTGAGTTTTATATGCATGCTTATGTTTTATATGCATATATTATGTTTTAATCTCAAGAATATTAAGTTTAATTGATATATAGAGTTTGCTTTGTAATTGGTATCTAGAGCTTATTTTGTTTTTGAATATTCCATTTGATATCTAGAACCATTTATTGTTTATGCATATGCATGTTTCATGTTTAATATTCATTGCATATATTTATTGTTTATCCTATGCATGAGCTAAGGGGGAGCTTCCTTGAAGCTTATCTTTAATCCATGCATATATAACTCCATGAGTTTTGTCATCATCAAAAAGGGGGAGATTGTTGGCCCAATGGCCTTCCACTCTAGTTTTGATGATGATCAACTCATGTAGTTATGTTTACTAATATTCTTGTGTTTCTAAGTTTCAGATCATTAACAGGATATTAGTTGGTGATTAGCTTCAACAAGGAGTTTAGAAGCTATTCATGGTGATTCCAGGGCCAAATCTTCAAGTTCACACTTTGTCTAGCCCATGGATGGAGTTTTGGAGCAAGTCTACTTGAAGATGATGATCGTCAAGAAGACTTAGGTATCCTAGTTTAGATAGAGTTTTTAGATCCATTTGTAAAGCTTAGTTTAGTTGATATGCTCAAGTGAACACAAAACACACACGTTTTATGATTTGATATTTGGTTTTTATGAATAGTTGATCAAAACAAGTTTACATATGTTATATGTATAGTAGATGTTTTCTATTTATACATACATGCTTTAACTTGGTAAACAAACTTATTTTGATATCCCTATTCATGTTTTGGAAAAATCAAGTTTGACAAAATACAAGGTTTTGTTTTTGATAAAATTTGCAAGACTCAAAAATGAATTGATATGTTGATATATTGTCTTGAAATTTTATCACATGTTTATGTTTCAACATAAAATGATAAAACAAGTTTTATGGAATTTTCAGAAATGATAAAGGTTTTTATAAAATATTTTTCCAAATTTTCTGACCTTGTTTTGTGCTGACAGGCTGGTCGGTCGACCGCGACGGTCGACCGCACCAAGGGCCGGTCGACCGTTGCGGTCGACCGACGTGCACAGACGTGCACGTCTGTTAGGCACAGACACGGTCGACCGGACGGTCGATCGAGTTGAGAGCTCTGCTCTCGGGTTTTCTCGGTCGACCGGGCCGGTCGACCGCAGTTGCCCAACGGTCATAATTCTGACCGTTGGCGGTCGACCGGACCAGTCGACCGGCAGTCTGTCAGACTGCCAGCTCAGCCTAACGGCTAGTTTTGTTTGGGGGCTATATAAACCCCATCTCTTTGGGGATTTTTGCCAAGTTTTTTAAGAGAAAAAAATACTAGTTTTCTGAAGTATTTAAAAGAGTTTTCAAAAGAGTTTTAAGTGCAAAAACTTCTCATCTTTATTGTTTTAGGTTTTTTGGAAAATCAAAGAAAAATAGGTTTTTGGAATTTTTGCTTAGATCTTCAATTCTATCATATTGCAAGTATTTTCCCAAAGATTTTTCTTTGTTGCTTGTTTCCAAAATACTTGTTTTCCACACTTGAGCTATCTTCTATCCTAAACTATTAGGATCTTGTTTTTGTGAAAAAAGAAGAGAAAAAGAAAGAGAAGTGTTTGAGGTTGTTTGTTGTAAACCTCATTGTTGTAAACCCTCCTTCATTTGTTGTATCCCTCTTCAGTAGAGGTGATCGGAGTGGTATTGGTTGTGAGCCTCTTCGGTAGAGGTGAAGTTTGGTTATGAGCCTCTTCGGTAGAGGTGTGTGGATTGGTTGTTGTATTGGCTACGGGCCTAACCCTCGGTTGTGAGGAGGTTGTTGTTTGAGAGAGGAGTTTGGTACTCCTAGAGTTGTAAGAAATCCTCTTCGGTAGAGGTTCCCTCGGTGGGAGTTGAGTTAGTGGAAATCCTACACGGTGGTGTAGGCGGGGATGTAGAGCAAGGTGCTCGAACCTCGAAACAAATCTTGGTGTTTGCGTTTTGATCCATTGTCTCTCTAACTCTCTCTTATAATTGTGCAAAGCATCATACTCATCATCATATCATACTTGCTTGTGTTGAGCATTGATTCATTCATATCATCTATTGCTTGTGTTGTGCCTTGCATTTCTTATTGTCATATCTATTATATGCTTGGCTTGATTGTGTGTATTTCATATTGCTTGGATTGCTTTTGTGTGTGTACCTAACTTATACTCATCCAACAAGAGCTTCACATAGCACCTCAACCCATTTCAAGGGGAATCAAGGGGAGTTAGTCCAGAGCCTCGCAAGGGAATTCGGCTACACTTGTTGTATTGTATTAGTTTGTGCATAATTTGCATTAGCTTCCGCATTTAGCGCACTTAGTTTGCATTAAGTTTCTTAGATTAGCACTTACACCTATTCACCCCCCTCTAGGTGTTTTTTCACTTTTCTCCTATACATATCACACCAGATGCAAAGTGCAGAAGCGGAAAGCTTAGGCTAGAGTTCTACTTTTAGTTTAGTATATATTTTCTTTTTTATTTTTTTAAATGAAATTTTTTGTTTAATTTTTACTTAAGATTAGAGAGAGATTCACAAGAAAAAGAGAGAGTTGAGTTGAGAGTGACACTTAATGTAAACTTTTTTTTTCCTTCTTTTATTGTTTCTTAATTTGATTGAAGTTAGTTTTTATGTTATTCTTCTTCTTGTTCTTATTCATGGCTAAACTTTTTTAACCCTCTAGTATTCTTTCTCTTGTGTTTGATCTCAATTCATATAAATCTAACCGCTTCGGAATAACCTTGCTTTTGCAAGTTCGACTGATGGCTCATGATAATGTATCTACTTCTATTTCTGTATCATTTCATGCTTAATGTTTTTTTAATGATTTAATGCTGTGGTGAAGTGAATCTTTTCTCATGGACCATGCGGTAATCGCCTTCCAGTGAAGTTCGATGAGTTGCTAGAGATCCAAAGTGAGGCAAGCATCAATAGGTAAGTACACTAGTAAGAACACTTAGTAGATGTTAATTATGAATTTTTTCTTTTAATTTCTTCTTTTAAAACAATTTTAAAAACACCAACAGTTTCTTCTTCTATTTTCTTCTCCTCTTCCTTAACTCTTCTAACATAGTCTTCCTTTCTTTTCCTCTTTTCAAACAAAGAAGAAATATTTTAACCGTCTTTAGTTATTTAAACAAAACATCGAAACACTTTTATCGCCTCTCCCCTTGTGGATCATGACCCACTGAGTCACTTTGCTATTGTGGTAGAATTGAGAAAGCTAGAGCATGATATTTAGTCTTTGAACTCTGATTTCTGTACACTGCTTTCACCTCAGTCATCTTGTAACTCAGTTGATTGAATAAGATCTTCTTCCTTCTGCTCCGAGGATGTATGCAAATTTTCAAACTTTGTTAAATCATTTATTTTTCTCCTTGTTTATTTGTGTTCATGTTATATTTATGTTGGTGATTAACGAACGACATTAGATACTCTAATATTGATCTAAGATTTGGTGATTCCTCTGAAGGCCACGCACAATAACATACACATTAAATAAGTTTAAATCTTAAACATAATTAACTGTTCACTAACTAAGTAACTAAATTATCACTTCTAATCATTCTTAATATTCACATAATTGATATTAAAATTTTAATTTAAATTTAAATAAGTTGGATGTTACAGCGTGGCTAGCAGACTCGTGGGGTTGATCCGTACAGAATATCCACTTAGTTTGTTGTCTAACAAACATCCCTAGCTCGAGATGTCAAAAAGATAGGGTCGGGCCGGGCCATGCCTTGGATGGCGGGCCAAGGGCCGAGGCGGGCCGAGCCCGCCGTGCCTTGCTGAAAGGCAGCAGCCCGTCCTGGGTTCCACTTCTGGAACTCAGATCCGGCCTGTAACCCGGTGACTCGGACCCGCACCGGAACTGGGCCATGTCGGCCTTTATTAAAGAAAATAAATATAAAAAATCTAAATAAATACTAAGTGAAAAAATTGACAAAGAAAATTACAAGTTGTGAGATGAAAATGTAAATTTTTTATTAATTATCTAATAAAATGGATAATGGATACAAATACAATTGAAGTATAAATAATTTTTTTAAATTTATCATTAATAAATAAAAATGTACAAGTCTTCATACATTTTATCATTCATAAATAAAAAAGTACTAGCATTTATTCATCTTCTGGGGAGTCTTCTGGAGAATCTTCGATGAGATCGTCAATTGTTTTATTTTTTAACTTCTCTTTTCCACATCCAGCCAATTTTTTCGCATATGGTCAACTCGATTGCATCTGACGCCAGATATTTCCTCGCATCAGTCAGCACTCAACCACCTATGCTAAAAGCAAACTCCGATGCTACTGTAAATGTCACACGAGTTAGAAAATCAAAGCCATGATGAAAAGTATAGGATAAGTTGATACCTGTGATTTTTACCATGCCAAAATATTAAAATTGTCAAATCTAAAATCTGAATCGATCTTAGGAGTTGTGGCACGTTGAATATAATAATGAAGCTCATTTAAAGTGTCAAAAGTTCTAGATTTTTTTAGAAGCTGATATAAAACCTGAAAATAATGAACTTTTACTTGTAAATGATGAAGAAGAATATTGTTTATTTCCATAAGTAGTTTCATAAAAATCATACAATTTATTTATAGAAGTATCAATACCTGTCAACATTAGGGCAGGACTATCCTCATATTCCATCTTTCATAAAACATTTCAAATAAAATTTTTCATGAAATTTAATCTTAGGGTCCATAATTGTAGTAAAATAAAAAATAAAGGAAATTCTTTAAGTATTTGTTAATTTTTTTTTCCATGAGTGCAATAACATCTCGAGCAAATCATTATTTCTGAATTGAGAAAATATCTTATTTATTTCAGTTAACTCATAAAATACTAAACTAGTTGTTAGATAATAAATACCAAAATAATTTTGTTAATCTTTTAATTTTTCTCAAAAATTCACAAATTTCGGGCCATGGGCAATCTTTATCGGACCCAGGGGGACCCATGCAGGCCCGGCCCACTTTGACACCCCCAATTCCCGGCCCCCTCTCCAACACTTGGCCCCCTTCAACCCTTCCGTACGACTTACGGCTTGAATCCTAACTGGAAATGATTGGCACGTTGAATGATCTCATGGATCATTAGTTGACAAGAAACCATACTTTCTTTTCTCCTGTTGTATTCTTCACTGGATTAATTTCTGGGGCCTTAGAACCGACACGTCACAGACACTTCTTGTTGTTCTCATCTGGAATTCGACCACCGCAAACAGTACACAAACAAAACTCCAAACTCATTTGGGGAACTTTCCCAGAAACTTTAGATTTGCGTCACTACTTAAGATTTGCGTCATTGCTCAACTCAGAGAGTATCCAGTGCCCCATAAGCACTGACGTAATACTCAGAATGAGCAGAGAGATAAGAGGATTTATTTTATTCTCTTTTTATAGTAGTTTCGTGACTACTAAATCATCGTGACTCATGTTTATTCATTAGTCATTTTATTCTCTTTTAATAAGAGTTTATTTTCTCTATTATTAGTTTGGTTAAAAAATATGAGGTAAGCCCGCACTCTTTCTCACATAGAAGCGTTGAGTCTCTTGATCACGGCCCACCAAAAATTAGGGTAAAAAAGGGTAAAAGGAAGCTCCTTGACCCACTCAAGTCTCACTATAAAACTCAAGCCTAAGTGCTTGCTCTTGAACAGTCAATTCAAATTGCAAACTGCAGCCAGCATAGCTAAAGGGTGAGCATGAGAGAAGCAGCAGTCATGCCCCATGTCCTGCTCGTCTCCTTCCCCGGCCAAGGCCACGTCAACCCCCTCCTCCGCCTCGCCAAACGCATTGCCTCCAAGGGCCTCCTCGTCACCTTCTCCTCCACCCTTGACGTCGGCCACAAGATCGCCGCCTCCACCAACGCCGCCCCCGACACGCCAATCCCCGTCGGCCGTGGCCACCTCCGCTTTGAGTTCTTCCCCGACGGATGGGACCTCGACGACCCTCGCCGAGCCACCGACCTCGACGCTCTCCTGGTCCAGCTCCACACCGTCTGCTCCTCCGCTGTCGCCGACCTGATCCGCCGCCAGGCCGAGAAGGGCCAGCCTGTCACCTGCGTCATCAACAACCCTTTCATCCCTTGGGTGCTTGACATCGCCGAAGAGCTCAACATCCCCTCTGCAGTTCTCTGGGTTCAGTCCTGTGCCGTATTCTCAACCTACTATCACTACTTCCACTCTCTCGCCGAGTTCCCTTCAGATTCAAACTCCGATGTGGTCGTGAGCCTTCCCGGCCTCCCGACATTAAAGCCCAACGAGCTCCCCACGTTTCTGCTCGCCTCCGACCCTTACAAGTTCTTGACGGAGGTGATCCTGTCTCAATTCAACAACATCCACAAGGCAACATGGGTTTTCGCCAACTCGTTCGATGAGCTGGAGCGTGACGCGATCAAGCGCTCGCCGACCGCTCGCCGATAATTCCAGTCGGCCCCCTGGTGGACGTCGACGACGAAGCGAAATCGGACAATATAAAAGGGGATTTCTGGAAGGCAGCAGACTGCATCGAGTGGCTGGACTCGCAAGAACCAAACTCAGTAGTGTATGTTTCAATCGGCAGCGTGGTGGTCCTCACGGGGACCGAGATGGCCGAGATGGCGAACGGCCTGCTCGGCTGCGGAAGCCCGTTTCTCTGGGTGGTGCGCGACAACTGCCAGAATCTCTTGCCGAAAGGATACACGAAGAGCATCGAGGGGAAGGGGATGGTGATCCCCTGGAGTCCGCAGGAGCGAGTGCTGACGCACAACTCCGTCGCCTGCTTCCTCACGCACTGCGGCTGGAACTCGACGCTCGAGGTTCTGACGTCAGGAGTGCCCGTTATCGCGTACCCGCAGTTCGGCGATCAGGTGCCCAACGCGAAGTTTCTTGTTGATGAGTACGGGGTTGGAGTGAGGCTGAAGGCGCCGGTGGAGAGAGCGGAGCTCGAGAGGTGCGTTGGTGAAGTGATGAAGGGGGAGAAGGCGGATAAGATGAGAGACAGGGCGGCGGAGTGGAAGGCGGCGGCGAGGGCAGCGGTGGAGGAGGGGGGGTCGTCGGACAGGAACATTCAGGCGTTTGTGGATGACGTAAAAAGGAGAGCTACTGTTTGTGGTGGTGACTTGTTTGATCAGACTGCGAAGAACTGACCTTGTTGGCAGAGACGTATACGTCGTTGTACTTGGAGGCTGTCAGTATTTATGGGCTTAATTGCGTTTGTTTGTTTAGTCATAATTATTATTGTAGTGTGAGGGCCACCCATCTCATGCGTGATGTGAGATGTGTGTATGCATGATGCATTAATACCCCAGACTTAATGAATATTTTATTGTGTAATTTCTTTGCATACAGTAGAATTTATAATTTGTTTTGTATCTATCTTGCTAAATTACATTAAAATTAATTACCATGAATTGTAACACGTTTTCCAAAACCTACCATGTGCAAATATGCAACAAACAATCGTGAACCTTTTCTATAATTTCCATCTCCTGTTGCATGCGTCGGGATGATAGATAGGCCAGGGCCGGACTAGGCCTAAGGTGGGCCCCGATCCAAGCCCCCGGCTTTTGGTACTGGTCTTGGGGCCTCAGGTTTGACCCTAAAACTATTAGAAAATTAAAAGGAATGAATACATATATTTTTTTCTTGATTATTTATTTCAATTTTTTTGTTTTTTTTTTTAAGATTAAGAGTTTTTATTTTGACTTTTTAAATTTTAAAAATTATCAAATGATGCTAAATTGTAGTGTAATAGTAATATTATTTGATAGATAAGTATATTTGATTTTAGATTTAGACTCATAAGCAGTACAAGGATTGGGGTCAGGATCGGGGCAAGGCTGGGCTAGCGCAGGGTCCCACCTAGGCTCTAAAATAAAAAGGGCCCAAAAACAGACCCAAATTCATAATTATTCTTGACCAAGCTGATGTCGGCTGGGGCTTTTTTCCAGGCTGGATTTAAAGTCACTTGGGTCGGCCCTAACCCATTGTCATCCCTGACCGTGCATCGCTCCAATTTTAATAAAATGGTCAACTGGATATCATAGAGATTAGAGATACCTCGGTCATTAAATATCATGTGATATCCACATAACTTTTTTATTAATTGACATGTGGCCATTTTCTGAAAACTTTGAGAAAAAGTTCACTATAGTTTGTTGTACGTCTGAAAATACATGATATTTTTTGAAAAATTAATAGTATTTTTATGTAATTTGACCATCTTTTTTCTAAAACTAGGTGGTGATCTAACTCGAGAATCACTAGATCTGATTTGGATCCTCATGAACTCAATTGAAATATAACGGCCAAATTATTGAGAACTGAACGAAATCCAATACTTTTATCTCATTTTTTCTCTTATAGCTCTCTTTTTCCTCCTGTCTTTTGTTGCTACACTTCTATCTTAATTGCGTTGCATCAGTTGGTATGAGTTAAAGCACCAGTAATTCAATGTCCTTGTACAGAATTCAATTGGGTACGCTAAGGACGTAGCCTCTCACATTCTCCTACGAAAAAAAAAGAGACGGCCAAGAAATGAAAATTTCCCTCAGATGGGGTGGGACCCACCCTGTGCGCGCCACCCAGCGAATGATAAAACAACAGGCAAGGTGCTCTATTTTTCATCAACGAATGGACCCCGAAAACGAAACGGATGGGCGAACAAGTGTCAAATCAGAGTCCATTAGCTAAAACGATGAACCACCCTTTCAAATTGTAATAACAATTATTAAAAAAAGTACACGAATCATTATTATTTAATTAAAAAAGCCAATACCTAGCATTAGCACATATTTGACTGTAGCACGGACCAAGTCGTAAATGGTAACTCATTTATAATTATAAGTAAGTTTATATGTAAATAAATTTTATAGTATTTGACTCATAATATGAAATAATAAGTATAAAATTATATTGTGTTTTACAGTATTTAGTTAGTAATGTGTAAATCGTATGTAAGAAGGTTGACTATGAAACTAACTGTTTGGTAGTTTAAACATATTAAATATTAAAAATAAAAAAATAATAAAAAATATAAATATTAAAAATAGTAAATATTAAAATATTAAAATCTTAAAAAACTTAAAATATTATTATTAAAAAAATAATAATAAGTATTAGATTACTAAAATATTAATAACAATAATCTAAAATTATTACAATAAAATAAAAAACTTTAATCAAATAATTAAAAAGTTTCTCATAATCTAATAATAATAAAAATATTAATAATATTAACTTTCTTAAATATAAATCTATAAGATCACAAAATTAACTGTTTGTGCTTCAAGTAGGTTGTAAGTGAGATTTTCATGATCACAAAATTAACTATTTAGTCGATAAATGAGTTCCAAGTATATTTATAATTTATAAGACTAATAAATATCATAAATAAATTTACTACATTTGTATTTTATCACTTGCTGGGTCAATTATGAAAGACAAACGCGTGCAGCGGCGGCAGCGGACTGGTGGTGGTGGGCCTGTGTTCGAGTGCATGAGATGATGCTGTCAATGATCGGTGGATGAATCACATGAACGACAAGGATGAAAAAATAGCAGAGAGAAGGCGACTTTCTCCGAACTAAACGACAATTTGTGTATCACGTGAACGGTAAGCATGAAAAAATAGTTCAGAGTAGGCGCCTACTTCTCCGAACTGACTAGACTGCAATTTGCATAGAAATTATAATGTAATAATAGTATAGAAATAATAGTGTTCAAAAAGGAATTTGTGTCATACTACGTGATTAGAAGAAAGAATTCATTTTTGGGAGTGTTTGGATGTAAGGAATTGGAGTGAAGTGAGGAAGTGGGGAAGTATAATTGCTCATTTTCCTATCTATCTAAACACCGGAAAAGGAAAATAAGAAAACTCCCTTTTCCCTTTTTCATCTCTCTTTTACACAACCATTTTCTCACTTCCAGAGTGCTACAGTTAATTTTGTGGTCATGTAAATCTCATTTATAATAAGTTATAGCATAAAACAGTTAATTTTTTGGTCATGTAAATCTCACTTGCATTCTAATTGCAATCTATTTTTTTTTTTCTTAATTAATTTTATTTTAATATTATTTTGCGGTCAACTTTGTGGTCAACTTTTCCACTTCCACTTTTCATTACCATCCAAACACCGGAAACGACAAAACATTTTCCAAACCACACTTCCCAACAACCATCCAAACACCAGAAAACTTACTACTCATTTCCCTTTTTCCTAAAGGAAATAAATCTTACTTCCTACTTCCTACTTCCTCACTTCACACCAATTCCTTAAATCCAAACAGTTTAATGCTTTCTACTTGTAAGTACACAGTTCTTCCCGCTGAATGCTATTTCTTTTTGGAAAATTATCTTTATTCCCTTGACAAAATATCCTTGTTCCAAAACCCCCCTTGTTGATTTTTTTAGTGCCTAAAACCCCTTAAATATCAATCTGTGTTCAACCACCTCCATGCCTTTATACTTTATAGTCACAGGAGTTGTAGGTTGGGATTAATTGTCCAGAATGGTTCTCACTGTAACCATAATGAACTGAAACATGTGAGGTATATTAACTGCACCTGACATGTAGAAAAAAGTGCAAGCTCAGTGTATAAGTTGCTCTCTTATATAAGATCTCGACTTTAAGGTATCTATATTGGGTCAGTATAGTTGGCATAAAGAGACACAATTTGTTCTAAAAGTTCAGACGATAGCTCCATCGATTAAACTGGTTGCATTTTCTGAAATTCAATTTTATAACTATTACAGTAGAATTTTATTAAATGCAACGTTTACCCTAAATTGATGTGAAATTGTATGCTTATGTAGTGTAAATTGAATGGTACAAGCTTTAAAAGTTATAAGACTACGTTAAAGATCGTTCTATCGTTCTTAGTCTATGGACCTAGACTATTCCTGGACTGATTGACCCCTACTATCACTAATAAAAGTTCAGTTAAAGATAAGGCCAATTATGAAAAGTGAGAGAGGTCAAATAGATGAGTCTATTGGTCACAAAATCTTATAACTATTGGGGGTTTTATGCCCGATAAAATCAGTGCTAAGAGTTTTCTAGCTGAAGTAGCCGACCGGTTTATTAAATCGGATAAAGTTGAGGCGATCACGCATCTTAGCAAGCTGATAAATATGCGTTATAACGGTAAAGAAAATATAAGCGAGTATATTATGAAAATGTCCAATCTTATTTCTAAATTAAAGGCACTGAAATTGAAATTCTCTGAAGAAATTCCAGTGCACTTCATGCTAATATCTTTTCTAATGAAGTTTAACACTTTTCAAGATTATTTATAATGCTCAAAAGGAGAAATGGAGTCTCACAGAGCTCATTAATCACTATGTTTGGGAAGAAGAGAGATTGAAATAAAAAAAGACTGAAAGTACTTACTTAACATTTCAAGGTAACACCTCTAATAAGAAAAGGAAAAGTGTAACTAAAGGGAGGAATATAAACACCACTATAGTTGCTGATTCTAAGTGGCAAAAGTACAGGAGAAGAAGCCTAAAATTATTGCATGCTTCTTCTGTAAGAAATTAAGCCACCTTAAGTAAAGATTGCCTAAAATATCAAAAATGTATAATTAAGAAGTATATCTCATATTTATGTTTGTTCTGAAAATAATTTAGTTTTAGTGCCACCCCATACATGGTGAATAGATAATTCACGTAAGTGATTCAATGCGAAACTTTCAAACCCAAAGGAGGCCCAACCCAGCTGAGCGATACCTATATATGGGTGATGAAAATAAAGTTGCAGTTGAAACTGTTGGAGTTTGTAGGCTTAAATTAAATTTTTAGTTTTTTGTTTTAGATTTGGATGAAACTTTATATGTACCGTTCTTTTAGGCGGAATCATATTTCTATTTCATCGTTAGACAGATATAATTTTACTGTCACTCTTGATAATGAAATACTTAGTTTACTTTCCAAATCTAAAGTTATTAGTACTAGAATTTTAATTTATGGCTATATAAATTGAAACTTCATGCTTCATGTCCTGAATTAATCTGTGAATAGATAAGCATTGAGTGAACATTACTTTAAGAATCACTAGGAAGTTTGGTGCTAGATGGAGTTCAGGCATCTTGGATTTGGTGTATACAGATATTTGTGGTCCATTTCTTATGGCTTATTGGAATGGTCACAAATATTTCATGACATTCTCAGATGAATACTCCCGTTATGTGTACTTATACTTGATACAAAAAAAATTCAATCACTAGACATGTTTAAAATCTATAAAGCTGAAGTTGAAAATTAACTAAATAGAAAGATTAAAGCTGTTAGATCTAACCATGGTGGTAAGTACTATGGCAGATACGACGGATCAGGTAAATGTCTAAGATCTTTTGCCAATTTTCAGAAAGATTGTTATATTATCGCTCAGTACACCATGCCAGATGAAAGTACAGCTAGAGGAGGGTGAATAGATGCAAGCTAATCTAATGACAAATGATGCGGAATTAAAAACTAATTGCAACACACTTAGTGTAACCAAAGAGTGTAGCCGAATTCCCAGTGAAGGGCTCTGAACTATCTCCTCTAAATTCCTCTAAATAAGAGTTGAGGTGATATGTAAAGCTCTCTTGGTTCAACACAAGTGAGGCACACACACAAGCAATACCAAGCATATAAGTATGAATGAACAATATGAATCAATGCAAGGCACAATATAAAAGAGAGAGTTTAGAGATAGTGGATCAAACGCAAACACCAAGATATATTTCTAGGTTCGAGCACCCAGCTCTACGTCCCTGCCTTCACACAGAAGGATTTCCACTATAGCGTCCGCACAGGACTTCCCACATAGGGAACCTCTACTGAGGATTTGGGCAAATACAACTAGGAGTACACAACTCCTCTCTCAACTAATACAACTTCTCACTAGAGGCTAGGCACAAAGCCAACACAAGATCAACCTCTCACTAAAGGGATACCAACAAACCCAATCACCTCTACACTTAGGGGCCGTTTGTTTCGCGTAAAACTCTGTAATTCGTATATGACTTACTACCCAGTTACAACTACGGCGTTTGTTTGGACCGTAATTCGTAAAAGACTTACGTAACTCAACTAACACTCACTTGTAACCCAGTTACCACTCACTTACAGCCCAGTTACAGTTAATTTTGTGGTCATACAAATTTGTATTATTTTTATATTAATATTAAAAATTTTAATATTTAACTTTTTTAATATTTATTTGCAGTATTAAAACTTTTAAAATGACCAAATAGTTAATTTTATGGTCAACTTTTTCACTTACGACTACGACAGCCAAACACCGTAAAGTACAATACACTTTCCCACTTTACAATTTTATATTACCAACCAAACACCGTAAAATTTACATACATGTAACTTATTTACAATTGTAAAAGACTTTACCAATTACAACTACGAATTACGGCCAGTTACGACAACCAAACAGACCCTTAGAGGGATACCAACAACCCAATCGCACAACCTCCTCTACACTTAGAGGGAAAGGCACAAAGTCAAAGCAAAAAAAAGGGTTTAAAATACTTGGTGATCTCAAGGACCACAGACCAATTCTTTCTCACAAAATAATGATCCTAATAGATGGATAGTTAGATAGCTCAAGTGTGCGAATATAAAGAGTTTGGAAATCAAAATCACAAAGAAAAACTCGAGGGAAAAACTCTAGATAGAAATATAAATGAAGATCAAACCAATTCCCAAAGACTTTTTTTTCTTAATTTTCCCAACCCTTTAAAAACAAAATAAAGATCAAATCTTTAAACCCAAAACTCTTTTAAAACTTGTAGCTAAAACACTTAAAAAGATTAGAATTTTTGCTCTTGAAATTCTTAGCTAAACAGCCCAAAGAAGTGGGTATTTATTACCCCACAAAAATTCTACCCGTTGGCAACAGGAAAGGGCAGATTTGCCCTTCCGGTCGACCGCCCGGTCCCAACGGTCATTTTTATGACCGTTGTGCCACCGGTCGACCGCACGGTTGACCGGGACTGGATAGCGGTCGACCAGGACTGGATACAGAGAGCAGCAGCTCTCGGCCGGTCGACTGATCGGTCGACCGGGGCCATTTTCAGAGAGCAGAGCTCTCTGGACGGTCGACCGCCCGGTCAACCGGCCTACCAGCCCAGGCTGCGTGCACGTCCTGTGCACGTCAGTCGACCGGACTAGTCGACCGACTTCTCCTACGGTCGACCGGTCCGGTCGACCGGCAGACAGCCAGGTCAAACATTTTAGGGATTAAAAACTTGGGTTTTTGACTTCAATTAAATCCCATAAAATCACATAAATTTCACAAAAATCAGTTCAGATATTTGAAATACAAATATGTGTGAGTAAAATTCAACACATATTCTAAACAATTTAAACTATTTTTGTGTTCTTGAAAATTTGCCTTAAACCAAAAATCGTATTTTCTAAAAACTAGGATTTTGAAATGGAAAACCGTTTTCTCCAAAACTCATGCAAATACAAAGACATGATATTGAAATAACTTTTAAGCATGTTGTATATGGATAGAATCCAATATGCATAAAAGATATTATATCTATGTTTTTGACTTGAAAACCAAGATTGGTTAAACCGAAAAACCAAATATGAAACTTTAAAACAAGTGTGTGTATGTGAACTTGAGCATATCAACACTATCTAATATTTAACACAAGATCTAAACCATAAACTAAACAAATTGAGATCTTCTTTTAGAACTCCGTCTCCAAGTCGACTCGATCCAAACACGATCTAACGAGCTTGACTCCAACCGAGTGCTAGATGCGATCTTGACGCGCGAGCTCTTGAATCACCATGTGAAAGCTCCAAAACACCTTTGTTGAAGCTAATCACCTAGTAATATCTTGATCAAATATCTGAAACTAAATATCACAAGATTATTAGTAAACAATAACTACATGAGTTAATCATCATCAAAACTAGAGTGAAGGGCCTCTGGGTCAACAATCTCCCCCTTTTTGATAATGACAAAACTCATGGAGTTATATATGCATGGAATAGAGTTAAGCTTTATAGAAGCTCCCCCTTAACTCATGCATAGCAATAAACAATAAAGATATGCAGTGAATGCTCAACATAAATATGCAAAAACATGATATTTGATACCAATGAAATAAACATGCTCTTGATACCAACAAAAGATGCTGCTCTTGATACCAACAAAAGATGCTCTTGATACCAATGGTAAAAGATAACAAATTAAACAAACATGCATATATAAAACTCCAAATTTCTCTCCCCCTTTTTGTCAATTCATCAACAAAGGGGTACAAACAGTAAAGACATAAATAATATTTTTCTTCCTTTTTGCATAAATCAAAACAATAAAGGTGTATATGCTATATACATTCATGAAGAGGAAAGACGTGAAGTTAACTCCCCCTGCATACATGCATTACATGAAAAAGAGATGACTAGACCCTAATCACATAACGCATAATATACAATGTATAAAAGGAGATGTGAAGCTCCTCCTACACACGTGTAAGACATAGAGAAGAGCGGTCAAGCTCCTCAATATGAGATACACTCAACATGAATCTATATATAGAGAAGATGTTAAGCTCCCCTTGCATATAAGCAATACATATCAAAACTTTTGATACCAAATTATGATACCAATTGAAAATAAATAAAAATTTAAGATACCAAAAGATACTAATTGAAAATATCTTGTAAACTTTTGATACCAATAGAAAATGAAATATTGTATGTTTTTGATACTAATAGAAATATATATGTATTTAGAATCTTGATACCAAATTGTAAACATCTTGTAATTTTGATACCAAATGAGAATATTTTATAATTTTGATATCAATTGAAAGTGAAAGCCAAATATTTTTATGTAAACATAACTCATTTCAATATAGATACCAATTTAAAATGAAATATGATACCAATTGAAAAACAAACCAACTATTTGGTTAAACAATTCATTTTGCAATAAAGATACCAAATTTTAGAATAAAGCCAATTTAAGATTTTTGATATCAATATTGAAAATGTTAGCATATTCCTAATTAAAAAGTTTTTCATTAAGAGCATAGGAAACCAATTGAAAAATAATATACCAAATAATATCATTTTCATCATAAAGAGTGGGAGTAAGATACCAATTAAAAATACAATCGATTGAAAACTAAAACATGAAGTTTTCTCCCCCTTTATGAAATACCAATGAAAATGATACATAAGCTTGTATAAAATATTAATTTGAAAACTAATAGTCATTAAGGAGTAAATCAAGTTTAGCATAAATATAAATTGTGCTTTAAGATGTAAAGATATAGTAAGCACAATCAAATCATATATATATATGTATGAAAAAGTAAATACCAATAGAAATTGATACTTTTTAAGTTTTTGAAGTATACATATATAGAAAACACATATGAGTATACAACCAAAAAAATGTCAATTGAGATACCACTTGAAATATGATGAGGATCAAGTGTATAACTCATGCTACCTCCCTTTCATGCACATGTTTAAATAAATTTTTAATTAAGAGCATACAAGGCATGGTCGCTCATCCAACCGCCATTTGATGGAAGGGGTTTTCAAAAATAAGTTTGAAAATAATTTCAACATAATTGAAAATTCTTCCAAAATGAAGAAATACACAACTAGTTTTATGATAAGCTTGAAAACTAGTACGAAATCCTTCAAGTAAGGAATAAAACAATAACATATCCATGAAAATATGAAAATCACACAATCATCAATACTCAAATAGCAATAAAGCTCATATCATCTCATGAAATAAATCATGAGTAAACATCAAATAATGTGAGTGTACAAAATCATGTAATCGATAAAATCATGAAATAAGGCAATTAAGCTCAATATGAAATTTCTTTGTAAAAATCATCAAAACTAAATCTACTTCAAGGTATATGTATGTTTAGTCTAAACTAGAAGTATACATACATATCCAAATACAATTGAGTCCATAAAAGAATATTGCATGAAAGCCAAATGATTCAAGGGTATACATGTGTATCTTAAAGTTTTGACAAAAATAGCATATACATGAAGCTAAACACATTTTCATGAAAAGCATGTACAAAATAGGGAATACAAGTAAAAATACATGAATCATCAAAAAACTAAGCTATACTAGTACATCTAATGAGTACAAATGAGTAATCAAGTACAAAGATATAATAATCAATTTGTGGCTCAATAGTTGTACAAATATATACATAAGTTTTAATGAAAATTACATTTAAACATGTAATCAAATCATGAAGTATAAAACGAAAAACCTAAGCTAATATGATCTCATTAAGTAAATACACATGTATTAGATTAGGATATACAACTTAGCTAAACTAAAGTGAGAACACAAAAATATAGGTCCATATAGAACATGGGTGTATCTCAAAAATACTACATATGTATATCACATGTCTAATCATGACAATTAACATAATAATCATTAAAACATGACATGCTAAGATCAATAATATGAAAGCATGTAAACATAAATAGGAGTATAGAGATAGTTACCAAAATCAATAGGGTTAATCTCTAGGTCTTCAAACCAAGGTGGTCCTCCCACCAAACTCCCCTTGAAAGTGACGCATCCAAAATTTTCACCGTTTAGCTCGGAACGCATCCACCTCAAGGCTCCAATGCATCTCACGTCATGTGAGAGCCCACACCTACATCAAATAAAAAAGAGTGGCTTTTGGTACCCATACTCTTTTGGGTCCATGGGAGTTAGCTCCTTTCCTAACCCAAATAAATCTATTTGCAAAATTTGAATCATTAATTCTCTCAAAGCGAAATTTTGCAAGGAGGCCCTTACGTCCACAATGTGTACAAGTGTACACATGAGCATACATAATGTCATGTGTATGAACGTGAAAAGCATGTGTATGTCGTGTATGGTGTGCATGCATATGTGGAACTTGTTTCTTTCGAAACATAGAATCTAACCGCGTGTGGTTCAAAGCACATTGGCTCAAAGTGGAGCCCAAATAATCAACACTCTTCTTTAAAATGGATATATTATTTTCAATAATGGAAGAAGAGATGGAGCATGTAATAGGTATGCTAGATGATGAAGCTACACTAACATGACAAACATGAGTATCTAAATCAATTTTCAAAGAAATATTTTCATTAGAAATCAAATCCAATTCATTTGAAATAGAAATAATTTTGTTTTTTAAGATTCATTTTCTTTTACAACAAAATCAAGTTTTGAAGATAGAACTTCATTTTTTTTCAAAACAATTTCACAATCATTTCTAGTTTTCAAAATTTCATTTTCTTTTAGGGCAAGTTCAAGTTGGGATTTCAAAGAGTCCTTTCATTTGAAATCTCATCCCTCTCTTGCAAAGCCAAATCAAGTTTAAAAGACAATTTTATTTTCTTCTTTTAATGTATAACTATTCTTTTTCAAAACTTTATACTTCGAAATCAAATTTTCACAATTTATAGCTAGTTTATTATTTAAAGCATGTGCATCTATACACTCATTACAAGAAGAACTAGTACTATCATCTAGTTGAGTATCCAAATATACCTCAAGGGAGTTATTCCTTTGGAGCATGAAGCATGTTGGTCGGACTCTTCTTCACTAGATTTCTCCTCCACATATTTTGGCGTTTGAAGCGCGGGAGAGGTCAAAGTGTTCCACACTACAAAAACGGAATCACAATAAGAAACCATATTTAAATATTCTTTGCTAAGAGATTTTCTAAGTGCCTTTAGGGCTTGTGCATTAGCCTTTTTATGCTTGCTATTGTCAAGATAAGATTCCTTGGTAAGGGCAAGGTAAACTTGCCAACCTATGGCTTTTAAATGCCAACTCATCCTAACCTTCCATATATCAATTTTAGAGACATCAAACATGGGAGGGTTGTCCATGAGTGCATGTAAACAAATAAGTGTGCAAATGCAAATGATAGATTAGTAACCAAGATCTTACTCCTAGGTGGTTAAACCAAATAAGCATAGGCTCTGATACCAATTGAAAGTACACCTAGAGGGGGGTGAATAGGTGTAAGGCTAATCTAATGACAAATGATGCGGAATTAAAAACTAATTGCAACACACTTAGTGTAACCAAAGAGTGTAGCTGAATTCCCGGTGAAGGGCTCTGGACTATCTCCTCTAAACTTCTCTAAATAAGAGTTGAGGTGCTATGTAAAGCTCTCTTGGTTCAACACAAGTGAGGCACACACACACAAGCAATACCAAGCATATAAGTATGAATGAACAATATGAATCAATGTAAGGCATAATATAAGAGAGAGAGAGAGTTTAGAGATAATGGATCAAACACAAACACCACGATATGTTTCGAGGTTCGAGCACCTAGCTCTACGTCCCCGCTTTCACACAGAAGGATTTCAATTATAGCGTCCACACAGGACTTCTCACACAGGGAACCTCCACTGAGGATTTGGGCAAATAAAACTAGGAGTACACAACTTCTCTCTCAACAAATACAACCTCTCACTAGAGGCTAGGCACAAAGTCAACACAAAATCAACCTCTCACTAGAGGGATACCAACAAACTCAATCAACTCTACACTTAGAGGGATACCAACAACCTAATTGCGCAACCTCCTCTACACTTAGAGGGAAAGGCACAAAGCTAAAGTAAAGGAAAGGTTTAGAATACTTGATGATCTCAAAGACCACAAATCAATTCTTTCTCACAAAACAATGATCCTAATAGATAGGATAGTTAGATAGCTCAAGTGTAAGAATATAAAGAGTTTGGAAATCAAAATCACAAAGAAAAACTCTAGGGAAAAACTCTAGATAGAAATATAAATGAAGATCAAACCAATTCTCAAAGACTTTTCTTTTCTTTGATTTTTCTAACCCTTTAAAAATAAAATAAAGATCAAATCTTTAAGCCCAAAACTCTTTTAAAACTTGTAGCTAAAATACTTAAGAAGATCAGAATTTTTGCTCTTGAAATTGTTAGCTAAAACAACCCAAAGAAGTGGGTATTTATAACCCCACAAAAATTCTGCCCGTTGGCAGCAGGAAAGGGCAGATTTGCCCTTCCGATCGACCGCCCGGTCTCTCGGTCCAACGGTCATTTTCATGACCGTTGTACCACCGGTCGACCGCCCGGTCGACCGGGACTAGATACAGAGAGCATCAGCTTTCGATCGGTCGACCGGGGCCATTTCCAGAGAGCAGAGCTCTCTGGACGGTCGACCGCCCGGTCGACCGGCCCACCAGCCCAGGCTACATTCACGTCCTGTGCACGTCGGTCGACCGGACGGTCGACCGACTTTTGCTACGGTCGACCGGTCCGGTCGACCGGCAGACAGCCAGGTCAAACATTTTAGGGATTAAAAACTTAGGTTTTTGACTTCAATTAAATCCCATAAAATCACATAAATTTCACAAAAATTAGTTCTTATAAGATCTTTGAAATACAAATATGTGTGAGTTAAATTCAACACATATTCTAAATGATTTAAACTATTTTTGTGTTCTTGAAAATTTGCCTTAAATTAAAAATCGTATTTTTCAAAAACTAGGATTTTGAAATGGAAAACCGTTTTTTTTCAAAACTCATGCAAATACAAAGACATGATATTGAAACAACTTTTAAGCATATTGAATATGGATAGAATCCAATATACATAAAAGATATTATATCTATGTTTTTGACTTGAAAACCAAGATTGGTTAAACCGAAAAACCAAACATGAAATTTAAAACAAGTGTGTGTATGTGAACTTGAGCATATCAACACTATCTAATCTTTAACACAAGATCTAAACCATAAACTAAACAAATCGAGGTCTTCTTATAGAACTCCGTCTCCAAGTCAACTCAATCCAAACACGATCCAACGAGCTTGACTCCAACTGAGTGCTAGATGCGATCTTGACGCGCGAGCTCTTGAATCACCATGTGAAAACTCTAAAACACTTTGTTGAAGCTAATCACCTACTAATATCTTGATCAAATATCTGAAACTAAATATCACAAGATTATTAGTAAATAATAACTACATGAGTTAATCATCATCAAAACTAGAGTGAAGGGCCTCTGGGCCAACACCAGAGACACCTCGTCAGAATGGCCTCGTCAGAATAGGAGTATGATAGCTCACACTACGCTACCAGAGTCATTATGAAGCGAAGATTTAAAGACAACTGTCTACTTCTTTAATAGAATACTTGGTAAAACAGTAACTAAAACTCCATATGAGTTATAGACTGGAAAAACTCCCAGCATTAGGCATCTCCATGTTTGGGGTTGTCCAGCTGAAGCTCGACCTTATATTCCACATAAGAAGAAGCTGGACTTAAGAATAGTCAGCTGTTTCTTTGTAGGGTATTCTGAGAGGTCAAGAGACTTAGATTTTACTGTCTTTCAACTAAGAACATAATAGAGACGGATAATACTAAATTTATTGAGGATAATCAAAAAAGTGGGAGTCAACTACACAAGGACTTCACATTTGAGGAAAAATATATTGTTATACTCATGACAAATGTTCTAAATGATAAAGTAATTATTCCACTTCAGAATGAAAATACAGTTGTACCCTTACAAGGTACATTTACAGTTCATCCTGAAGTAGATCCTGCTGATGAGGTAGTGATCGTAACGTATTTTAACATATTTGTTATTACGTTTTCATACTTATTTAGTATAATCCCTGCTACTTACTTTCTTAATGTCTGGATTTTGCAGTTGCAGAATAATGGAGAGTAGAGAAGATAATTACAAATATTTCCCAACTAATCGGATTTGGTTGGATTTATTGTTAATTAGGAGAATCAAGAAGATAATGGCAAAATCAGAGCTCAAACAGAGAAACAAACTACAGATATTTCCGTAATAGAGATCACCGGAGGAACGCCCCCAGGATCTGGCCCACTCTTCTGTGAAAACGCGGCTTTGGCCGCCTTTTCACAGCAGTTTAATGAGATATGGGGGAGCGTTTGCTCCTCCTATCTTCAAACGCTCTCCCCCGTAATGTTTTTGCTATAAATACTTGCAAATTATGAAGCCAGGGAGAACGATTCAGCAGAGATTATAGGCTAGGCTGTTCTTTAGTTGTAACTTAGGATTTTTAATTTTTTTAATATAATTTTTTATTTTATTTATGTAACTGAGACCAGAGAGAAGTTTCATGTTAGAAGGAGAAGAGAATTGTATCGAGAAGTGACGCTGATATAAGTTTCATCCTTTCTTCCATTGTTACTTTATTTTCAAATCAAATGTTGCATTTTATGTTCTTCTTCTCTTACTCTTTTTCTTTCTGATTTTGATGGTAATCCAAATGAAACCTATAACATCAAAACTGTCTTGTCATTGCAAGTATCCTTGATGGATAGCCGTTTCTATTTTATTTTTTGCTTGCATTTAAATTCAATGGGGAAGATCCTTTTTGCCATGCTTTGCTCGCCTTCAAGACAAAGTAAGTCTTTGCCAAGGATTCAAGGAAGTCATCAATTAGAAGAGATGAGTAAGTACTTTTAGGGTTTTCTTCTTTTCTTTTAATTTTTTAGTTTAGATCACCTCTAATCACAACTCTCTTTGATTCACTCTTTCTATTTGTTTGTATAAAATTCTTTTTCATTTTTCAAAAAATACCATCTTCTCCAACCTATCACTTTCTTCTTAACTTAATTATAGATTCTTTTTCTCTTCTTTACAAGAACAAAAGAAGAACTTTTAACCATTTCAAGTAAACTAAAAGAGAACTTACAACACGCTTTCATCGCAAGTCCCTCCTTATGGATCATGATCCGCATAGCCACTTGCTATAGCGGTAGTATTGAGTATCTTACACCTTCTATTTTAAATTCTGAAATTTTGTATTTGCTGTGCAGGTCTGAGCTCAATCAAATTTTGGTACCGTTGCCGGGGAGGGACGGTAAGTAACTCTTTTTAATTTACTTTTTTGATTAACTTTCTTCTCTGCTTTGGTGTGCAGGTACTAAATTTTGGATTCTAATAGCTGCAGGACATAAATAGCGGCACTATGCCTCTGCTCTAGAAAGCAGAGCACAGTTGCTCTCTGCATTGTCGTGGAAACGCGGCCAAAACCACGTTGGCACGACAATCAGAGTGAACTACTCACTCTGTTTGATTGCAGGTTGCTTGTATTGAAAATTTTAGTATTCTGCAGTATTTAGTTTCCCTATTTAACTTACTTTGCACACTGAATTAAGTCAACAGTAAGTTGGTGTTCGTAAATGCTAAAAAAGGTTTAGACTTTGCATTTAGGCACGTGTCTATTTATTACATTTTCTATTTACTGCTGAAGAGTACTGGAGCTAAGGTATGTGTGCATATCATATAGTTTAGGAAATATTTTTTGAGTGATGTATATTGCTTAAAGTGTTGCTTTTTCTATATACTTGTACACTTGCACAAATACACGATTAAGGGCACATCCTTAAACAAGATAAGGTTAAAAAGTCATTACCCTCCCTTAGCCCACAAACAATCTCCTCACTCACTAACCCAAGCCTAACTTAAAATTGAGTAGACGTTGGCCCTAGGGACATCTCAGGCTCAAATAGGAGACTGACCTAAGGGTGAAGTTGTTAGAATTTGACTCTTGTCAAATCGGTGTCTAAGGTTAGGGATTGAGAGGTGAAACCTCGAAGAATAGTAGTTTGGCATAATTAGGCCCGTTGCTCAGGCACGGATAACTCCCATTGGTCTTGCCGCTACCTAGCTGATTAACTTGTAGTCAGATTCTGTAATATATCTCTCGTGGACAGTCTAACCAGTTAGAAGTCGTCTAGATCTAAGGTCTACCTTAACTTAGCTAGATTTTTTTTCTTATTTATTTATTTATTTGTTTGCTTGTTTTTATTTTTATTTTTGACATCTTTGTGATATGGATTACAATATAATTATTCCAATGTATATAGTGATCCACACTTCACATCAACCTCTTTTGATTTGGATATTACAATCCGGCATATCATAACTTTAACCAAGCAAGTATGTCGGATTGGTCTTATCCAAATCAATATATGCCTCAGTCCCAATATAATGAGCAAGAATGTAACAGTCATCACCACTCTTCGCAGAGTCATAGGGGACACAACTCCCCTGTGTCATATGGTCAAAAACCTTACCAACATCTAGCTTCATTTCCAAACAACAAATATAAGAACCAATTCACTGAGAAAAGAGGAGGGTGAAATCACCTAGAGGGGGGGTGAATAGGTGATAGGCTAATCTAATAAACTAAATGCGGAATTTAAAATTAATTTGCAACTACACTTAGTACAACCAACGAGTGTAGCCGAATTCCCCGTGAAGGGCTCTGGACTAACTCCTTTTGATTCCTCTGAATAAGAGTTGAGGCGCTATATGAAGCTCTCGTGGTTAAGCACAAGTGAGGCACACAAACAAACACAACCAAGCATATAGATATAGACAATATGAATCAATGCAAGGCACAACACAAGCATATAAATGATATGGCAATATGAATGATGCAATTCACAAAGGTAGAGAGAGAGAGAGAGAGTTAAGAGACAATGGATCAAACACAAACACAAAGATATGTTTCGAGGTTTGAGCCCCTAGCTCTACGTCCCCGCCTTCACCGAGAAGGATTTCCAATCCACTAACTTGTCCACCGAGGACTCCCACCGAGGGAACCTCCACCGAGGAGGATTTGTACAACAAGGGAGTACCGAACTTCTCTCTCAACCAACAACCTTCACCGAGGCAAACACAATCACCACCTCAACAAGAGGGGTAGGCCCTTAGCCAAACAACCACAATCCACCTCACTAAGAGGGTTACAAAACCAATCTCCAACTCTACCTCACCAAGAGGGAGTAAACCAACAACCTCAACCTCTACCAAAGAGGGAGCAACCAACAAAGGGTTTTTACAACAAATGGTATATCTCAACCACAAACCACTTCCTTTTTCCCACAAACAAATGATCCTAAATAGATAGGATAGGAGATATAGCTCAAGTGGAAATCAAGGTGTTTTTGGAAATCAAATAACAAAGAAAAACTACTTGGGAAATCTCTTGTTAATGATAGAAATGAAAAACCAAAACAATATCCCAAAAACCTAGTTTTCTTTGATTTTTCCAAAACCCTTGAAAACAAAACAAAGAATAGCAATTTGATTCAAAAACTTTTTGTTTAAAACACTAGAAGAGATCTGGAATTTTTGGCTCTCAAATCTTCGTGAAAAACCCAAAAAAGTGGGGCTTAAATAGCCTCCCACAAAAATATAGCCGTTGGCTGTTTTTACATCCTGGACGGCTGGCGGTCGACCGCCAACGGTCAATTTTTTGACCGTTGGAAGAAGCCGGTCGACCGGCCCAAGTGCCAGGCCAGACGTGCACAGGCTGTGCACGTCGGTCGATCGCCCGGTCGACCGGCTCCTGGTTCGGTCGACCGTGCGGTCGACCGACAGAGCCTGTCAGGCACTGTTCTGGGTCAGAAAAATAGGGTAAAAATTATTCTAATAAATCCCATAACTCTTCTAAAAATCCATTAAAATAGTTTTGTCATTTTACATGGATATACAAACTTGTGATAAATATTTCAAGACAAATATCAAATATTTTGAACCATTTTTGTGTCTTGCAAATATTATCAAAAACCAAAAACTGTATTTTACCAAACTTGAATTTTTCAATAGGAAATCTGATTTTTCCTAAAACTCATGAATAGGCATATCAAAAGAAGTTTGTCTAAGATATGAAGCATGTATGTATATCGAACACATCTAATATACATAAAAACCATTTAAACTTGTTTTGATCAATCTATTCATGAAAACCAATTCCAAAACATAAAACTTGTGTGTGTTGTGCACTTGAGCATTATCAACTATCTAATCTTTACACATTGATCTAAAACATACTAAACTATGGATACCTAAGTCTTCTTGACGATCTTCCATCTTCAAGTCGACTCGATCCAAACCGTGATCCACGAGCTAGACTCCAACGAGTGCTATGTATCATCATGATGCTCGGGCTCTTGAATCACCATGTGAAAGCTTCCAAACCTTCTTGTTGAAGCTATCACCAACTAATATCTTGCTAAATGATCTGAAACTAAACATCACAAGATTATTAGTAAACATAACTACATGAGTTAATCATCATCAAAACTAGAGTGGAAGGCCTCTGGGCCAACAATCTCCCCCTTTTTGATGATGACAAAACTCATGGAGTTATATATGCATGGATTAAAGTTAAGCTTCAAGGAAGCTCCCCCTTAACTCATGCATAGCGATAAACAATAAATATATGCAATGAAGGCTCATAAACATGTATGCATAGACATGCATAAAATAAGGTACCAAAAACAAAAACATGCTCTTGATACCAAACATATGAAATGCATCATGCATAAAACGTGCTCTTGATACCAATAAAAACATGCTCTTCATAGCAATGAAATGCTCTTGATACCAATTAAACAATTAAACGACAAACTAATAAATAAAACAAAACATGCATATAAAACATGCATATAAACTCAAATACTTCTCCCCCTTTTTGTCAATCATCAACAAAGGGGTTAAAGTAAAAACAAAACATTCTTCTCCCTCTTTTTGTTCGAAACATAGAATCAATAAAGGGGTGATATCAAACAAATCAATATAAATTTTCATGGATACCAATTGAAAGAAATAGATCAATAGATACCAATGAAAGTAAACAAAATCTTGATACCAATTGAGTAAACAAATAAGCATCTTGATATCAATTTTACCAATTGAAAGTATTATTCTTTTTAAGCATATGATACCAAAATGAAATTATTATTTTCTATCATAAAGTAAGGGAGTGGAATACAAAACCAATGGTAAACCAAATACCAATTGAAAGAAAAAATACGAGTTTTCTTCCCCTTTATGAAATACCAAATAAAACAATGTCTAAGCTTGTATTAGAATACCAATTGAAAACTAATCAATTGAAACATGATGATCATTAAAACTCAAGCTTAGCATAAACAAATATATATATGTATGAAAGATGTTAATACCAATCGAAATTGATACTATTTGAAGTGTAAGCATACATACATAAAAAATATATATGAGTATACAAGAAATGTCAATATTGATACCAATTGAAAGAATCCAATGATACCAATTGAAACAACAATAATATCAAGTGTATATCTCATATAACCTACCACCCAATCATGCTCAAGTTTAAAATGATTTTCAATAAAAGCATACAAGGTATGGACTCCCATCCAACCGCCCTTTCGAAGGTAGGGGTTTTCAAAAATAGGTTTGAAAATATAGTTTGTTTGAAAAACTCTACCATAACGAAGAATACCGTAACTAGTTATATGGAAAAACTTGTTAACTAGTACGAAATCCTTCAAGTAAGGAATAAAACAAAGATATTTTCATAAAATACATGTAAATCACATGGCACTAAACACTCGAAATCAATAGGGCACATATCATACTCATGAAAACAAAATCATGAGAAACCAATAAAGTAAGTGCACAAGTGTAATGTGAAACATATCATCATGAAAATATTCAATTAAGCTCAATTATTCCTTAAAACATGAAAATCATCAAAACTTGCTTTCTTCAAGGCATATGTATGTCAAGTACAAACTAAAGTATACATACATATCCAAAACATAATGAGTCCACAAAAATATATGCATGAAGGTACGTGGCTCAAAGGGATGTATATGCATAGTCAATAGTTTGGACAAGATGGACATATACATGAAGCTAAACACAAACACATGAACATGAAAACATGGATAAAATAAGAATACAAGTCAAATGCATGAATCATCAAAACTAGACTATACTAGAACATTTAATGGGTACAAATAAGCATTCAAGCACAAACATATAATAATTTACTTGTGGCCCACTCTATGTACAAGTATATATCCTAATTTTAATGAAAACTAACATTTAAACAAGTAATCAAATCATGAAGCATAAAAACGAGATATGAATCAACATAAACATGATCATTATGTAAATCCTCATGTTATTAGAACTATGATAAACATGATAGCTAAACATATGCGAGAGCACAAAAAAAAATGATCCATATTAAACATGGGAGTCTCAAAAGCTATACATGCATGTCAATGATCTAATAATCAAGGCATTTTCATAATAATCAAAACATGCTATAAACAATGAGCATGAAAAGCATGCAAATATAAACGGGAGTAAAGGATTGTTACCAAAACCGAAGAGGCAACTCTCCATGTCTCCAAAACACGGTGGTCCTTCCACCAAACTCCCCTTGAAAGTGATGCATCCAAATAGTTCTCTTTAAGCACGGAACGCATCCACTTCAAGGTACCGCTACTCTCACGTCATGCGAGAGCCCACACCTACATCAAATACCATAGGGGTGGTCTTTGGTACCCATACACTTTTGGGTCCATGGGGGTTAGTATCTTTCCTAACCAAACAAATTTAGTTGCTAAATTTTCATCATGTATTCTATCAAAGCAAAATTTAGCAAGGTGGCCCTTACGTGCACAATGTGTATAAGTGTACACATGAGCATACAATGTGTAATGGTGACCGTGGGAAGCATGTGTATGCCGTGGATGGTGTGCATGCATAATAGGAACTTGTTTCTTCCGAAACAAGGATTCCATCCGTGTATGGCTCTTGGCACAATGGCTCAACGTGGAGCCCAAACAATGCACTCTCTTCTTTATGAAAAAAATATCATCATTAATCTTAGAAGAAGAGGTGCATGCAATAGGTAAACTAGGTGAAGCTATCCTAGCATGGCAAACATGTGTATCAATATTATTTTTCAAAACAATATTCTTTTTTAAACAATCTTCTAAATCCTTTGAAATAGAAGCAATTTTTAATTTTAAAAATCATTCTCTTTTATAACAAAATCAAGTTTTGAAGTTAAAACTTTATTTTTCTTCAAAACAACATTACTATCATTCTTATTTTTTAAAATCTCATTTTCTTTTAGGACAAGATCAAGTTTATATTTCAATGAATCCCTCTCATTAGAAATCTCTTCCTTCTCTTGCAAAACCATATCAAGCTTTGAACATAAATCCTTATTATTTTTATTAAGTTCAAAACTCTTATTTTTCAAAAGATTATATTTTTCTATCAATTTTTCACAAACTATGGAAAGTTCTTCATTCAAGGCATGGGCATCAATATTTTCATCACATAAAGAACTAGCACAATCATCATTATCTAATAGAGTTTCCGAGTGTACCTCAAGGGAGTCATTCCCTTGGACTATATAGCATTGTGACTCGGATTCTCCACTAGATTCCTCGGTTGGATTGGCATTTGAAGCTTAGAGGTGGAGGTGGTCAACTTGTTCCACACTACAAAAGCGGAATAAGGGTTAGAAACAAGTGAAAGAAATTCTTTATTTAATGTGCTTCTAATAGCCTCAAGGGCTTGTGCATTGGCCCCTATATGATTGCTATTACCAAGATAGCATTTCTTGGTAGCGGCAAGAAAAACATGCAAACCTAGGGTTTTTAGGTATATGGACATCTTGGTCTTCCAAACAACAATGTTGGAAGAATCAAACATAGGTGGGGTCATGAAGTCCATGAGTGTGTGTGATCAGCATGATTTTATACCATTTTTATACTCCTAACTATCTATTATTTGTATATAAATAATGCTACTCGGGTATATTTGATTATATTTTGCAGGGAATAGGTAAAAGAAAAAAAAGGAGGAATCCGGATAATTTCAGCAATTAAATGCCGCAATTTGTAAAAGATTGGAGGATGCTTTTTGAGCATGCTGCGGTATTTTGGTCATAATTTTGGCTACAGGATCTCAAAAATAGCCATCCAGGATGCTACGGAAAGAGAATTCGAAGATCTACAACTTTTGTGTTGAGAGGTTTTGCTGATTCAGCCATTTACCTGCCCGTAAAAGTTAAAAACATTCTGCTACTGTCAGTGGACCAAATCTGGGCGCAATTATGAAAGGTTGAGCGGGTTGAATGTAATTTATTTTCTCTTGTGATATTCTTACTCCAGATTTGACTTGTAACTGAGATGGAAAGGAGAATATTTGTGAGAGTGTAATGTTTAGAGAAAATGTGAGAATAGCATTTTCATTGGCTTATAAAAGCCAATGAAAGCTAGGGTTTTGGGAGTTTTTTCTTTTCTAGGTTTTTTTCTCTCATAATCAAGTCTTGGATTTTGGCCAATTTTTCAAAGTTATTTTCATCTGATGGAGGTATCTTCTAATTTCAATCTCAGATTTTAGAGGTAAGAATTTTATTTACAGTATTTTAATTTATTTTTTTTCCTGAAATTTATATGTCTATTAGTTTTATTTTAATCCTATAATCAAGATTTAAAAAAAAAAAGGGACAATAGAGGGCGCATCTCTGCGCCCTCCATTTGAAAACAAAAAAAAAAAAAGAAAAGAAAAGAAAAGAAAACAGAGGGCGCAGATGCGCCCTCCAATTGAAAACAGGGGGCGCCCCCTGGCGCCCCAATTTTGAAGAGGCAGGGGCGGCCCCAGGCGCCCCTGTAGGAAGGTTTTTTTTTTAATTATCTTTTTTATTGATTTAATTTTATTTGTTTAATTAATTCATGTTTATAATTAATTATTTAATAAATTTTAGATAACTTTAAATTGATTTAATTAGTTTAGTTTATTGTTAATTCAACATGAGTAGGTAATTTTTCAGCGAGTACTTAGGGGAGATGAATCTAGACTTAATTCTTGTGGACCGAGTCAGTCTCCTATTTATGACGTATGCACATCAATTGACCTACTACTTTTAGGAAATTAATTTCTAGAATTACTGGATATTTGACAGGCTATGTATCGGGGGTTAATGGTCCATGCTTAGGGTCTGTCGCATTCATGTTATCTGTTTAATTTAGTTAATTCATCTTTGATGGACTATGTAACAGGATAATAGCTTGTGCTTAAATCTAGTGTCCAGAATTAATGTGCCTCTTAAACATAGAGATTTGGTGTGTATCACAAACTGGTATGGAGACCAAAATTGTCCGCTTGATGCTCGTTTAGGGGATTCGATCCTAGGTGCTTGACTTTTCTTTTACTCTAATTAGTTCACAAGTTCCATAAATCTTTTGATCCATTCGTGTAGAAGTGTCATAACCAAAAGAACCACCTGTCCCTGTGGATCGACTCTCGAGTGCTACATCGAACGACCGTGCGCTTGCGGTAATTTTAAAACGAGGGGATAGAATCCGTTGTAGTCTAGTTGGTTAGGATACTCGGCTCTGGAGATTCATATTTTTCTTTTGTTTAGGAGTCTTTTTGGTTTTGTTTTAGTTTTAGGGTTTTCACTTTATTTCTCTTTTCACTTTAGAGTCTTTAAAAAAAAATGTGAAAAATTTGAAAATTTTCTGAAAATGAGTAGCTAGTATGTGAGTGATTTAGTATCCATGAGTGGATTTTAAGGGTAAGATCAAGATGAAAGAATTATAAAATCTTAAAATAAAGATTAGAATCTAAAACGGACATACCATCTAAACTTAGTCTAAGTGATTATGTACCCAACAGCACTTACACTATTAGTTCATAGGCTTGGGATATTGATTGCAACTAAAAAAAAATATATTATTATTATGTAATAAAATAAATATTAATAAGTCTTGTCTTATGGCCTCAGTTGCTTGAGTAATTAAGTCCGTAGGAGTGTCTTTACACTTATTGCCCTAAGACCATCTGGTTTTGGAGCATTGACCCAAAGCTCGCTATATGGGTAGCTGAGAAAGCCTAAGAGGACAAGACACCATAAAAATATAATAATTTTGATTATCAATTAGCTAGGTACCTTGGCCTCAGGAAGCCTCGGTATTTACGCGAAAGATAGTTAAAAAGAAAAAAAGAAAAAAAAGAAAAAAAGAAAGAAAAAAAAGAAAAATATAAAAGTTGTAATTAAATATTCCCAAGCTTAAGAACTACATCACGATCACGGGGTACATAGGATCTGAAACTTAGGACAGGTGGTGTAAAGTTTTGGATTTGAGACTTTGTTTTATAGCCAATATGATTTCTTGAATTGAGATTTTACTTGAAAATGAAACTCTTGAAAATTGATGATCTTACTAACTAGTTACCAAAAAAATAAAAAATAAAAATTAAAAAAATAATTGTTTTCCTTTTCTTGATTTTCGGTTATCCTTATTTTACTTTTATTTATTTCTTAATCTCTAATTTTCTTGGATTTTGTGGGTGTAATCCACTGAAAACCCTCACGAGACCAAACTCGTCCTCTAGGGGTAACCTAGGGGTTTAACGGCTTGTTGCACATGCTAAGTGCAACCGTGATTCCTACGAAAGTGAGTTAGGGTAGTTTAGTTTTTCTTTTTCTTTTTATTAATTTTGCTCGAGGACTAGCAAAAGATAGGTGTGGGGGTATTTGATCAGCATGATTTTATACCATTTTTATACTCCTAATTATCTATTATTTGTATATAAATAATGCTACTCGGGTATATTTGATTATATTTTGTAGGGAATAGGTAAAAGAAAAAAAAAGGAGGAATCCGGATAATTTCAGCAATTAAATGCCGCAATTTGTAAAAGATTGGAGGATGCTTTTTGAGCATGCTGCGGTATTTTGGTCATAATTTTGGCTACAGGATCTCAAAAATAGCCATCCAGGATGCTATGGAAAGAGAATTCGAAGATCTACAACTTTTGTGTTGAGAGGTTTTGCTGATTCAGCCATTTACCTACCCGTAAAAGTTAAAAAACATTCTGCTACTGTCAGTGGACCAAATCTGGGCGCAATTATGAAAGGTTGAGCGGGTTGAATGTAATTTATTTTCTCTTGTGATATTCTTACTCCAGATTTGACTTGTAACTGAGATGGAAAGGAGAACATTTGTGAGAGTGTAATGTTTAGAGAAAATGTGAGAATAGCATTTTCATTGGCTTATAAAAGCCAATGAAAGCTAGGGTTTTGGGAGTTTTTTCTTTTCTAGGTTTTTTCTCTCATAATCAAGTCTTGGATTTTGGCCAATTTTTCAAAGTTATTTTCATCTGATGGAGGTATCTTCTAATTTCAATCTCAGATTTTAGAGATAAGAATTTTATTTACAGTATTTTAATTTATTTTTTTTCCTGAAATTTATATGTCTATTAGTTTTATTTTAATCCTATAATCTAGATTTTAAAAAAAAAAAGGGACAATAGAGGGCGCATCTCTGCGCCCTCCATTTGAAAACAAAAAAAAAAAAGAAAAGAAAAGAAAAGAAAACAGAGGGCGCAGAAGCGCCCTCCAATTGAAAACAGGGGGCGCCCCCTGGCGCCCCAATTTTGAAGAGGCAGGGGCGGCCCCAGGCGCCCCTGCAGGAAGGTTTTTTTTTTAATTATCTTTTTTATTGATTTAATTTTATTTGTTTAATTAATTCATGTTTATAATTAATTATTTAATAAATTTTAGATAACTTTAAATTGATTTAATTAGTTTAGTTTATTGTTAATTCAACATGAGTAGGTAATTTTTCAGCGAGTACTTAGGGGAGATGAATCTAGACTTAATTCTTGTGGACCGAGTCAGTCTCCTATTTATGACGTATGCACATCAATTGACCTACTACTTTTAGGAAATTAATTTCTAGAATTACTGGATATTTGACAGGCTATGTATCGGGGGTTAATGGTCCATGCTTAGGGTCTGTCGCATTCATGTTATCTGTTTAATTTAGTTAATTCATCTTTGATGGACTATGTAACAGGATAATAGCTTGTGCTTAAATCTAGTGTCCAGAATTAATGTGCCTCTTAAACATAGAGATTTGGTGTGTATCACAAACTGGTATGGAGACCAAAATTGTCCGCTTGATGCTCGTTTAGGGGATTCGATCCTAGGTGCTTGACTTTTCTTTTACTCTAATTAGTTCACAAGATCCATAAATCTTTTGATCCATTCATGTAGAAGTGTCATAACCAAAAGAACCACCTGTCCCTGTGGATCGACCCTCAAGTGCTACATCGAACGACCGTGCGCTTGCGGTAATTTTAAAACGAGGAGACAGAATCTCCCCATCAGTGTGCAAACAAATAGTGTGCAAAATGCAAATGATAGATTAGCTAACCAAGATCTCACTCCTAGGTGATCACCTAGAGGGGGGTGAATAGGTGATAGGCTAATCTAATAAACTAAATGCGAAATTTAAAATTAATTTGCAACTATACTTAGTACAACCAACGAGTGTAGCCGAATTCCCCGTGAAGGGCTCTGGACTAACTCCTCTTGATTCCTCTGAATAAGAGTTGAGGCGCTATATGAAGCTCTCGTGGTTAAGCACAAGTGAGGCACACAAGCAAACACAATCAAGCATATAGATATAGACAATATGAATCAACGCAAGGCACAACACAAGCATATAAATTATATGGCAATATGAATGATGCAATTCACAAAGGTAAAGAGAGAGAGTTAAGAGACAATGGATCAAACACAAACACAAAGATATGTTTTGAGGTTTGAGCCCCTAGCTCTACGTCCCCGCCTTCACCGAGAAGGATTTTCAATCCACTAACTTGTCCACCGAGGACTCCCACCGAGGGAACCTCCACCGAGGAGGATTTGTACAACAAGGGAGTACCGAACTTCTCTCTCAACCAACAACCTTCACCGAGGCAAACACAATCACTGGTCGACCGCCAACGGTCAATTTTTTAACCGTTGGAAGAAGCCGGTCGACCGCCCGTTCGACCGCCCAAAAACAGAGAGCAGAGCTCTCTGGTCCGGTCGACCGCCCAGTTGACCGGCCCAAGTGCCAGGCCAGACGTGCACAGGCTGTGCACGTCGGTCGACCGCCCGGTCGACCAGCTCCTGGTTCGGTCGACCGTGCGGTCGACCGACAGAGCCTGTCAGGCACTGTTCTGGGTCAGAAAAACAGGGTAAAAATTATTCTAATAAATCTCATAAATCTTCTAAAAATCCATAAAAATAGTTTTGTCATTTACATGAATATACAAACTTGTGATAAATATTTCAAGACAAATATCAAACATTTTGAACCATTTTTGTGTCTTGCAAATATTATCAAAAACCAAAACTGTATTTTACCAAACTTGGATTTTTCAATAGGAAATCTGATTTTTCCTAAACTCATGAATAGGCATATCAAAATAAGTTTGTCTAAGATATGAAGCATGTATGTATATCGAACACATCTAATATACATAAAAATCATTTAAACTTGTTTTGATCAATCTATTCATGAAAACCAATTCCAAAACATAAAACTTGTGTGTGTTGTGCACTTGAGCATTATCAACTATCTAATCTTTACACATGGATCTAAAACACACTAAACTATGGATACCCAAGTCTTCTTGGCGATCTTCCATCTTCAAGTCGACTCGATCCAAACTGTGATCCACGAGCTAGACTCCAACGAGTGCTATGTATCATCATGATGCTCGGGCTCTTGAATCACCATGTGAAAGCTTCCAAACCTTCTTGTTGAAGCTATCACCAACTAATATCTTTCTAAATGATCTGAAACTAAGCATCACAAGATTATTAGTAAACATAACTACATGAGTTAATCATCATCAAAACTAGAGTGGAAGGCCTCTGGGCCAATAGAGGGAAGCCTTAGAAGCGCTTTAATGGCGAATTCAAAATTTAGAAGACTCGAAATCCTATCAAAATTTTTAAATCCAAGGTCCTTACTCTGTTTTTCAAGTCTCACAACAAGAAGAACATACCAACTTAGGAAAGAGTATGGAATCCACGATTCAATTCCAAAGAGATCCTTTCAATATGATAGAAGTAAGACTTAGTCGATTGAAAACAAGCGTAGGAATAAGGAACTCTCCCTACCTAATCTTTGACTATTCCTGACACTTCTAACTATATTTATGAAAACCAAGAATCATGGTATCTTGAAGACTTTGATCAATATTCAATTTCACCACAAAATCTTGAACTTGACCAGTATCAACCCATTAACAAATTGGCAAGTTTTCATTTCAATGTAATTGAACTTGAACATGAATGTGACCCCGACCCACAACTTTGTGATTCAATTTCAATTTTTGAATTTATGTTGACTTATCCTTACCCAAGTTGAACGCATTTTCTGAGCTAACATTGATTCCTGCATCCATAGATTTTGAAATTGAACCACCTCATTTGGATAATCACATTTCATTGATGGAAAAAGAATGTGAAATTGAATTCTTTAGTTTGGATTCAACTCTTGAACCAAAACCGACTCTCGAACCAAAGTTAATTTTCTCGAGTTAATATTGGTTCCTGAACTTTTCATTTCAAAACCCAAATCATCCATTCTATAAAATCACATTCTATTGTTGGACCAAGGCATTGACCATAATGACTCAGTGATGATTTTTCACGATTGATCATGTAAAGGGAATAATTTTCATGGTAGGATCTTGAATGATCCTATTCATATTGGGGATTATAAATATATAAATAGAAAAAAGGTCAATAAAAGTGAATTTCATGAACTACCACATTATCTTAATTGGGTAGCAACGCTTGGCCCAATCCTACCATCACAGGAACCACCACCTTGAGGTAATATTTTTCCTTTCTTTCTTCTTTTCATGCATTTATGCATTCATTCATACATTGAGGACAATGTATAAGATAGGTGTGGGAGAGGGTTCTAACATAACATAGGTTTTTCTTTTAATTTTTTTAAAAAATTTAATATTATTTTTTGCTTTTAAAATCTTTTTGAAAAGAGAAACACTATTTTGACCTATTTTTTTGTAAGAAATTAAGTTAATTTTAAGGAGTAGGAGAATCATAATTAGGATTTCTTATACTTGATCAAATACGATTATTTTTTTGATTCCAGGGCTAAGAAGAAAATTTGAAAAAGTAATTTAATCTTGATTTTTATCTTGACGAAATATGCGTACTTTATACACTTGTACACTTAGGGTTAAAAAATAAAGATTCTTATGCTTATATAAAAAGAAAAGAAAAAGTAAAAGAAAAAATATATATCAAAAAAATCCTCTGATTAAGCTAGGCATTTGTGCTTCATAAAGCATAGATATTCATGCCTAAAAGTGGTCCATATATAAATAAAATGCTTAGTTTTGTGGTCTTATTTGCTCGAGTTCTAAGTTTTTGGGGTTTTTCTCACCCGATGCCCTAACACAGTTCGGTTTGGGAGTCACCGACTAAAGACTTGTTACATGGGCAGATTAGAAGCCTAATAGAACTAAGGACATACCACAAAATATATGAAAAATAAGATATAAGAGTTAGAGTTAAAGAATCTCGAGTCAAAATTTCACTGTCACAAAGGTGCATATGACTTACGGTAAAGTAATAGACTGAATGAGAAATACAGTTTGACTCCTTACCTTGATTGATAACAAGTTTTTGAATAGAGACTAAGTTTAAAAATAAAAGTTTGGTTTTCCTATAACTTATAGATTACTTGAACTCTTACAATGATACTTCAAATATTTTCTCTCTTTTTCAAAATGCTTTTTTCGAAATACTAACACTTTGTCTCTCTTTCTTTATGGATTTTGTGGGTGTAATCCACTGAAAACTCTCACGAGATAAAACTTGTCCTCTAGGGGTAACCTAGAGGTTTAACGGCTTGTTGCACATGCTAAGTGCAACCGTGATTCCTGATCAGGGAAAACATGCACGAAAAGTGTATGTTTTGAAGTCAATAGTTAAAAGTGCATGCTTTGGCTTCCTCGATACTTCTGTTATAGTATAGACGCTAAATGGGTCGAATCTATAGGGACAGGAAGCGATAGAAGTTTTACCATAATGTTCACGTGTGTATTAAGTTTCTTCAACATTTTAAAGAATGAAAAGAAAAGAAAACAAAGAAAGAAAAGAGAAGAGTACGGTGAAACACGAAGAAGTGGAAACATAGAAGAAAGATATTTTTTATTTTTGATAGTATTTCTAAAACAAAGTGAAAAATAAAGAAAACTCATGGCTACTAACTATTAATGGCTCCACAAACTATGCTAACCTCTTAGTGATAGTTGACTCACATGTATCCTTGACCATCACTAGTCCTTGGTTCAAGAGCATTTTAAAGCATAACCCATATGTTAACTCAATACATCCAAACTCAACAAACAAGTGCAAGTTACACTTAAACCATCAAAACTAAATAATAGCAAGCATGAAATAAAGTAATGTTAGCTTGTTAGAGAGTAAGGATGTTAGAGTGTTAGAATCTATCATCATGAGCCATCAATGGCTCTTGTAAGAGCAAGGCTAAGTGGAGGCTATTAAATTCATGTTGATTATCAAGTAAGAAGATAGCAAGTTAGGGTTAGTAGTTAGTTTCCATGAGAGAAAATTAGTTAAGCATGTAAAAGGATTTAGAGAGGAGAAAATAAAAGAGGTAAAGAGAGAACCTTTCATAGATTGTCACCTTCCATTACAAGCACTCTTACTTTCCACCCATGTACTTCTCTCTTTCCTACTACAAGATCTATAAGAAATGAAAAATACAAAGGAGGAAGAAGAAAAATAAATAACCTAAACTATCCTACACCACAACATGGAAAGAAAACTCTAATTTTGTATATCTCCTTCTGAAGAACCCCAAGGGGGTATTTATAGCACCAGGAGAAAGGGGCCAAGGGCAAACCCTAGCCCAAAGCACTAGCGTGGCTGCGCCAGTATGGTCGCGGAAACGCGACGGCTGTACCAGAGCGGCGCTGCTGTGCGCCGTCGCTTTGGTCTCTTGTCGGTTGTACCTTCTGAATTTCAGATTTGAGCACCCAGGTCTGACACAATCACCCTCTAAGGTTAATGGCTATCTAGTAGGCCTTTAATCATCCATTAAATGGTAATTTTGGATCTTTTTCTTCATTCCACACCATGGACTTAGGATCACACAAGCAAACCATTATTAGATATATTTATATAAATAAATGTGAAGATATGATAAAAATTATGCAATATTAGAGACTAATCAATTACTAAGAAAGTGAGTTAGATTAGTTTTAGCTATTTTACTTTTTATTTGTTTTGCTCTAGGACGAGCAAAAGATAGGTGTGGGGGTGTATTGTACACGTATTTTAGCATATTTGTTATTACATTCTCATACTTATTTAGTAATAATCCCTGATATTTACTTGTCTTAATATTTGATTTTTGCAGGTGCAGATAAATGGAGACTAAAGAAGATAATTACAAATATTCCCCAACTAATTCGGATTTAGTTGGATTTATTTTGTTAACAGGGAGAATCAAAAAGATAATGGCAAAATCAGAGCTCAAACGGAGAAACTAACTACAGATATATGCATACCAGAGATCAACAGAGGAACGCCCTCCCGAATCTGGCCCATTGGCCAGATTCCTACCGCGAAAACGCGGCTTTGGCCGTGTTTCCATAGAAGTTTGACGAGAAATGGGGGAGAGTTTGCTCCCCTGATCTTTAGATGCTCTCCCCGTTATGTTTTTACTATAAATACCTACAAATTCTGAGGCCAGGGAGAGCGATTCAGCAGAGAGTATAAGGTAGATTGTTCTTTAGTTTGTACTTAGGATTTTTAATTTTTTTATTGTAATTTTTATTTTATTTATGTAACTAAGACCAGAGAAAAGTTTCATGTTAGAAAGAGTAGAAGGTTGTATCGAGAAGTGACGTCGGTGTAGTTTCATCCTTTCTTCCATTGTTACTCTATTTCAAATTGAATGTTGCATTTTATGTTATTCTTCTTCTCTTACTCTTCTTCTTTCTTGTTTTGATGATAATCCAAATGAAGCCTATAGCATCGAAACTACCTTGCCATTGCAAGTGCCCTTGATGGTTTATGGTGATGGATAGCCGTTTCTATTTTATTTTCTACTTGCATTTAAATTCATAGTTTATGTTTGGGAACGGAAAGATCCTTTTTGCCATGCTTTGCTCGCCTTCAATACAAGGTAAGTCTTTGGCAAGGATTCAAAGTAAGTCATAAACTGGAAGAGGTAAGTAAGTACTTTTAGGATTTTTCTTCTTTTTTTAATCCTTTAGTTTAGATCACCTCCAATCAAAACTCTTTTTGATTTACTCGCTCTATTTCTTTGTATAAACTTCTTTTCCATTTTCCAAAAGGACCATCTTCTCCAGCCTACTGCTTTCTTCTTAACTTAACCATAGATTCATTTTCCTCTTCTTACAAGAACAATAGAAGAACTTTTAACCATTTCAAGTAAACTAAAGAGAACTTACAATATGCTTCCATCGCACGTCCCTCCTTGTGGATGACTCGCATAGCCACTTGCTATAGTGGTAGTATTGAGTACCTTGCACCTTCTATTCTTAATTCTGTAATTCTGTATTTGCTGTGCAGGTCTGAACTCAATCAGGTAGAGCCTGAAAATCCTCAACTACAAGTGCCTAAATAGATCAATTAGGGAGATGAGATCAGCTATTGCAAATTACTATATAGTTTATCTCCAAAGTGTATGAGTTTAACATTGGGCTAGAGGATGACCACATATTCTTGAATGAGGACAAACTCAGCATTCATTCCACTAAGTGGTCAAATGCATGAAAAATGAGTTAAAATCCATGCATGAAAGACAATAATGTTTGAGATTTAATAGAGTTTCCTAAGAAAAAAAACCAATTGGTTGAAGTGGGTGTTCCAAACCAAGCGGGTTCGAAAGGCAATGTCAAAAGGTATAAGACCGTCTTGTCGCAAAGGGATTCACTCAAAAAAGAGCATTAACTATAGGAGACTTTCTCCTCGATTTGCGTGAAGGATTCTTTTAGAATTATTATGACGCTAGTAGTTTCAATTAAAGAAATTCATTTATGGTTTAAAGTAAGCATCTCATCAATGATATTTAAATTTGATCAATTAATATTTGATTTTAAGAAAATATTGCTAATCAATGCATTTATCACAAATTTAAAGGGAGTATACTTATATTTTTTTTGCTATATTGGATTGTAAATCACCTAGAGGGGGTGAATAGGTGATGTCTATAGAATAATGGCAAATAATGCGGAATTAAAAAGATTACTTGCTAAAGAATAAGAACCAATCTCACACAAAATAGTATTGCACAAGAGTATAAGTTGCAATAAGAGATAGATCAATAGAAGCATTGAATAGGGTATAGAGTAGTTAAGCAGAGAGAAAGAGAGAGCAAGCAATCACAAAGTTGGAAAATTTGGTTCGAAATTTAAGCAATGCCCTACATTTTCACCTTCACCGCGTCAAGGGTTTACACTATTCTTGATCCCGTGAGATCACAAGAATGAACCAGACCCACAAGTCTTCTCACTC